>JAOTOM010002111.1:0-90631 GCA_034440615.1 Ashinkailepas kermadecensis | reverse complement strand
TTGGGACTATTGATGGGGTGAGACATCCTTCATTCATGGCGGAAGCAAACTAGATTTTAGTGTAGTGACAATACTTCTCGCTTGCTGAAACTAATCAGCTGAGCTAATGTGCATACATAGGTTTGCTTTTCAAAGTGATTAAAGGTGGATTAAGGATACGGGGCCGAGCTGTACCTCGGGTTGACCCTCCCAGCTTCTGAGGTCTTCGGGTTTTAGGCCGAGATAGATAGACTGATGGTTTCGTGGCTTTCGGACTTTGAGTTTCGCACTGCATGAGTTCAATACTGAACTCCATCATAACCCTCATTGCAACACGTGACGGTCACCACATTATCTGTGGCTTTAACCTTGATGATTTAGTTGGACAGCAGCTGCATCTGTTCATCCAGTTTCATCAACTTTAACGATGAAGATACGCTCCTGAGCGCGAGGGTTACAATTAAGGAACCAAAAGTTTGGTAAGTCTTGAGCGATTTTGAACGATGCTTCCCCATCATCACTCCCTCTCCCCCAGGAGTGAATTAATCCTAAGCCTAGCCCAACCCTGGGCAATGGCAATCAGCCGCTGGTAGTCGCTTGGCCACATATATGACGTATGTGGCGCATTGTGATCGATATCAGTTGTTATGTGTTCGCGCGCGAAGTTCACTAATTACAGTGCAGAATTGCGGTGACAGTGGAGCGAATAGCTTTCGTGAAACGCAACTTTATGCAACACAGATGAATTGATATTCACAAATCAACCTCCGGAGCGGCGGCAGCACGGCGCCGTATCCCCAGGAGTCTGGCGGCACGTGCGCGCCGTAGATATTTTCAACCGGTGAATTTGCCTTCCGCAAGCTCGCCGATTGATCGATGGTTTTCGAGGGCGTTTTGGCAAAAAAGCTATTTGGCCATTGTCACAAAATGCTGCGGTGTAACTGGTTCAATTGGTGCGCGCACAGATGAAAACTGACATCGATCACAATCGTCACACGCGTCATATATGTAGGTAAACGACACCCAGCAGCTGACGCTTATTGTCCAACCTGACTCGATAGGCCTTGGCCCGGCCTGGAGTGACGAGTTAATTGCACGATAGAAAATATTCGCTAAGTAGTCGGCTTAATACCACGCACTTCAATAATGTCAGCTTGAAGAAGAAAACGAATATGTATTTAGGGTTGGTGTCATGTGGAGGAATAAACGGTTACATCCGAGAAAAAAATACACGGAGGTTGATTACACAGTGGTGCCGGCATCCGATCATGAATCTTGTAATTAGTCGTGCCAGTCTACGCATGACTTCGGCTAGCATGCTCGATGATCGGTATAATCTCGTATCTAAACTTTTCCCATCAAAATACACTACGTTTATTTTTGGCTGGCCATTTAGTCAGCCTAACCTAAAAATAATTGAATAATTGAACTTCAGATTAGATTGAACAAATGTCCGTCTAAGCAGGAAAGCGGACACAAATACCTGGCTTTCAATATGCTGTAATGCATGATGCAACAAGTAACTATGGCTGAACACGTACGCGATCCTTGATTGTTGAATTAATTGAAAAGAGCTACGTCACCGCCAGGTATACCTAGCAGTTCTGGGATGTTTTTCACGCCAAACGTCCACGAATATCAGTTCGACTTAAACGTGATGCACTCTTTTTGATAGTCGAATTTGGTCGGTAATCACATGCTTCAGTTGTCTAAATGCAATAGTCGTGAGAGTAAATCTCCACACAAGTCATAGTGTAGCAATCACAGCCAAGTCAATTTGGGAATTATACTGCTGTATACATATACGAAGGGACCTGGATTATGGTGACTTAACAATACCCTTCTCAATGATGACTTTTCATTTGTAGTGGGGTGCAGATTAAAAGTGAATAATACTAACGACAGCGTATACGGGACAATGTTTACGGTTTCGATTTGAAGTAGAAGTGATCACGCGTGCCATTCGAGCGAGTGGCATCATAAGCAGAAATAAGAGGTCAGGGAGAGGAGAAAAGAAAAAATTATATTAAATGACTAAAACAATATGGGACTGACTGCTTTTATCTCCAGTTATATATGAGTCTACATGTCATACAGGTAATAGCTATCGGCGAATCGAGGACAATCTGACTTTATAGATTTCCCTAAATTAACCAAAGTGGAAAGAATTCCTGCAATGGTCGTACTACAAGGGAAGACTGTCTACATGTGCTTAAGGGTAAGATGAATAGCAAAACTATTTCGGCTTCTGGATTTTCCAAGTAGTTTTCCCCTTTTCTTCTGGTCGGGCCCTTGGGAACATGATCATAGATTACATAAATGAAGCAAAAGGAAGAGGAGTGTTTTCATAGCGCATCGTCGTGGAGTGGTAACATTGATAGCAAACAGGGTGATGGAAAGTGTATTAAGAACATATCGATTTGCCTACTATATAGTTTCTAAAATAGTGGCTAAGGTCTTGTCAAATATAATGAGGAGTGTCGTGGAAAGCACGTGTATAATGGCCTTTGAAATTAAACGGGTTCAGTTAGAGGAAGACTTGTTGGTTCTAGCTTGCGAACTCTACCGGATGTTTTTAATTACTGCGAACGTAGTGACTTGGAGAAATAGAAGAAGCCGGTTTTGGTCAGAACAGCTAAGCTTTTCGTTTTTTTTCTAGAACACTACACGAGGTATTCCAGCCGTTGATGCGTTGATTAGTACCAGTTTTTGCCATATCAGTTTTTGTAAGACATAATGGTGTATGGGGTACGCCCGCCAAAGGGGTAATATCGCCAATGCATTTAGTGAAGTTCCTTTGCCCATTTAAAGTCATGTAATTTTCCCAGAGGCTCATTTGATACCAAAATGACAAGATTATCTCCGAATTACGAGTCGTTTTAGGTAAAATGTGGCATATTTAACACCCTGAAGCACGGAAGAGGTTGTACAATTCGTAGATGGTACGAATTAGTTTTTCTAGGAAGCGTAGAAAACCATTAGGTTTATCTTTTGCTTGTGCTTGCAGTGGAATTATGGTATTACGCTCATGTAATACCATAATGTAATACTCTCTCCGCCCCTGGGTGAGGCTCTCTCGAGAGCCCCGCCCCACGTCCTCAGGTTTTTCCGGGATAGCTGCCGAATGAGTGGACACAGAGATACGAAATTGTAGTACCTTCATATACATCTACTTTGCATATCTTGAACAAATTTCGGGCCACGATCGTTGGTCATTGACTCAAGACGGGCCAAATAGAGAAATATTCCCAAACCTTTAAAGAGCCATCATTCGGAGTAATTACAAAATATCAGCGCTACGCCCAGACCATGCTCTTCTTTCATCAACGCGTACAACTGTGTGTAGTTAGGTGCGTTTGGAATCATTTGGAGAGGCACCATTTCCTCGGATATGAACAACTCTCAAAGTCCTTAGGGGGGCACCTTAGACTGACAATTTGTTGAGCTGGGGAGGTTGAATGGGTGAACCGGTGCATATCAAAAGGGCATCTATTCCTCTCACGAGGCTCTTTTCTTCTAAAGACGTGCCTATTCCTGTGATAGAGACATCTTTTGCTTTAAAAAATATGCTAAGCGGGTGGGGGATATAGTGCATTGCAGCCTATCGTGGTTGCTTTTTCCCGGTCAGAGAGTCGCCACACTTCCATGGATGGGGGTACACGCCAAAGTGTCCTTCCCTCTATATCGCGCCTCTGGTGCGGAGTAGCCCCGTGAAGGCGGGCAGCGTCATCTCGATCTCTCCAATATACTTTTGCGAATATGACGATTTTGCAGTGGGCATATTGGCGTCAAATTTTGCTTGCTCTTAATTCTATACCTGATAATAGTGCTCATAAACGCGTTGAGCTTCGTAAGCTGACATTCTTGAGACTCACAGACATTGGTAAGCGTGGTGTGCTCTTATATCAGCATACCAAACTATGGATAATGCAATATTATCCATATAAATCCAGCTCAAACCAGAAGTTTACATTTCCTGTGTGTTTCGCGTGCGACTTTGTAAAAAAAACAGTCAGCTGAGCTTCTTCCTTTGCTTAAACGCGAAATTCCTGAAGGCAGTCAGGTGCTACGCTTTTTTAAAGACTTCGCGTGGCAATGGTACATCTGCTATAAATCGTATGAAAACATGGGAAGATTCCTCTGATTCCATTTGAAATTACACGATGAAACCACGTGAAATACGCAGAAACCGGCGTGTCTACGGAAAATATAAAAGTATACGTGCACAATTACGTGTCCTATTGAAAGGCCCGACAAAAAAACGAGAATAGACGACACAAACAACAACAACCGAAATAAACAAACAACCGAAAATTAAATCGCTCGGGTTACTTCTTGTTTCGATCATCATTAGCGGGACACATTTTCGCACACAATTACATGTCGATCCGACAAAATTTAGAGGTCGTTACAAATGTCGCTTTTTGTCACCCCAACTTACGAGGTGTATATCTAAGGATCGTGGCCCACTGCAACGTTCTAAATAAGATAGCTAGAGAAATGACCTCAACACATTATGTACACTCAAATTTCGTGTTTTTCTTTGTATGCCTACAAAAGTTGTACGAGTTACGATTACTAAGCTATCCGCTTGTACTTGCAGCCCGGCGCGATGTCGTGAGCACGTTCACAAAGCATGCCCCCAAAGTCGGCACATGAAGTGAGGTTTCCCCGGGGCTAAGCCGGCTGCTGATATCCATTGTGCCCAACAAGAAGCATGCCTTGGGGAAGCTGTCCGACGTTATCCATGACCGTTATTGCACACCTTTTGACATGCGCAGTGTACGTTGTCACTACCTAGAAGGAGGGTCTAAAGCCAAGCGGATAACTTAACAATTGAAGTCATACAACATTCACAGGTTCACCAAAAACCGCCGAAACTTCGATGCACATAATGTGTTAATGTCGTTTGCTCAGCTCTCTTGTTGTAAAAAAAAGATGCTACGGGACCATGAACGTTTTGTTTAAAACCCGTAAGCTGCGATAGCAAAAAGACTGCTTTTGTCGCCACCTCTAAATTTTGTCGGATCGAGGTGCAATTGTACATGCATTCTTGCGTTGCCAAGGCTAAATGAAGTGAAATGCATCCCGAATGATTTGTTTTGCTTCATTGTTAGGGGCACACCCTAGTGCACAAAGGACGGGATCTAAAGTTGTTCATGTTCAATTATTGCTACTGTCGTCAAGTATTCATCATTTTCAATTATTTCTGTAGTTTTTCATGTCTTCCATTTCCAAGTTAAAAATGTCCAATGCTATAAATCCGAGGAGAAATGAGGCCATATGCACGTGTTGAGTTTCCTACATTTTTGGTGTAGTCTCAGTCCGACCACCTTTACCTCCGTCCACCAACACTTTGTTCTCTCAACATGGGACCATGTGAGGCGGGCCCTATCAACCAAATTGGCAACACACATTGCCTCCATGCATTGGGCCCCACCAATAATTTTTTTCTTCTAACCTCTCCATCCATGATTTTGGGTGTAGGTTGCAGTGAAAATGGGGCGGTTTGGCCCCTGTCAATTGGTCGGCTGTATCCTCCAGTGAACTGGACCCAACCAAGAGTTGTCGAAAGGTTTCCACCGCTGTTATCAAATACCGCATTTTCCCGAAGTTGATCAGACCACACCAAATAATAGCAGTTGGAGCCCGGATCCAAAATACACCAGCGGTGGCGACGTCTATGATAAAAGCTAACAATGGTGATAAATCGCACGACTAAATTATAAAACGGCAAGTTCGTTATGAATTCAAATCAAATCCTTATCTAGCAAAGTGCATTTTCTATGCTCCTGACCAAAGCCACTTCTATGTTTTGAGACAGGTGCTTGACATTTAACTTTCACCGGACCCATAGCCCTTGCGGCTCGCGGAATTCCCAGAGCTGAAACCTGGCTACGCCATTGTGAATGCAGTTCTCTCTGAAAATGACAGAAGCGAGCATGGACTGTGCTGATAAGAGGGGCATGTAGACTAGTACTTCGAAATTTGTTCCGGCTATTTTCAGTTAAAAAGCACAGTTGTGGTCGTAGCGATAGTATTCACGGTATTGTAGGCCGTAGCTTTTTTTCTCTTCATTGGTATAAGTATTACGGCAGCTGCGGGGGATATGACCTCCCAAATTCCACAATCGGGGATAGGACCTGGACAATTTTCGCCCAAAAGCGACTTGAATGCAATGACTTTTCAGACGGATACTGTGCCTCGCAATCATTTGCTCCACCCCAACTTTGCGACACCCCTCCCACTCCCCTCACGGAAAGGGGAAACTTCCCCCGCCTCTCCCCCGCGGTGGCTAAGTCAGGAAGCGTATTGGACTGCCTCCAGATTTTCAGCTTTGGCCTGCAATCAGAAACCTGTGGAGACACGCCGTGGGCACGTAGCGATGATGGGCCCATATTTCGAAGGCTCATAGGCCACCTCCGCAAAGGTGTGTGGGACGATATACATTGTGTTTCACTCACTCCGAAAAGTGGGTTGAACCGGTGTCCAACTTCCTCCCCCTCCCCTATGGCAGAACCCTCGACTGCAACTAACCTCCTTCGCTGCAAGAGATTCTGTGTTTGTAGCAGATCAAAATAAACGGATAAATGTGAAACATTTGTGAGAAAAGATATCAATCTCCACACAACATCCGCTTTTATAATTTGCCTTATAAATACTCGCTAACTGTACACAAGTTATGAGCTCATACAGTGACATAACCAGGACTTCTCCCTGAAGGAGTGGGACCAATCTGATCAGAGGGCCACCGAACCAATGGAATCATACATGCTAGACAGCAAGACTTGAAAATTTGTTGAAGTGCGAATATAGATAACATGGAGAAAGGCTTACGGCATTAGATATGTACTCATTCAAGTGTAGGATATTTCCAGGTTTTTCAATCAAAGGATGGTTGACCATTGGAATAGGCTGACTGCTGATGTTGTGGGGAGTCCCTCATTGAATGTACCTAAAAGTATGGTGGAGAAATACGTTAGGTTGGAAAATCTTGTTCTTTTAATTATAATTCGTGGTGGATGGGATGAGATTTGTGCTATTAGGTGTACATGGTACAGGCACCTCTAAGCAGCCATGGATGGAGCTGAAAACTATTGATGGGGTACTCGATCCACGCGTGTGTGATGCGGGATTGAGTGAACAGGGCTAGATAAGTATTGGTAGGTGTATAGGATGTTGGTGGATAGCTTCTTTGGAATATAGAATGTGGTATTGGTTGGGGCGCTGATAATCTTTTGTCCACGCTTGTAGTATCTTTCCCGTACGGGCTCAACCCGGTTGGATCCCTGGGTTCTTGTTAAGTCTGTTATTATCTATTAAGTCTATTATCTGGGCCACCTAGCCATCAACAGGAGCCCCTGTTGACAATCTGTGACCTTCAGTGCTTTTAATGGACCTCCTTTTCGTCTGATGGGGCCTTCTGTGGATCGTATGGTGCAGCATATCTACGAACGGTGCCTGATATATCCCTGATGGGGTTCCTATGTGTCTGGTTGGGCCTCCTATCGTTAAGCAGGGTCTTCTATTGACCATCGGGGACCTACTGTGCTTCTGATGGAGGCCTATTGGACTGGTAGAGCATTCCTTGGCCTTTTTAGGCCTTGTCTTGATCTGGCGGAGCTTTCGTCTTGGTCTGATGGGACCTTCTTTTAGTCTGGTAGCGACAGACAGTGCCTACTGTTGGTCATCTGGAGCTTCCTGTGGTTCTGATGCGGCCCCTTCTTGGTCTGGTTGGGCCTCTTCTTGGTATGATGGGGTCTCGTGTCCGTCAACAATGGCCTCCTATGGAAAACGGGCATCCCGTGTCTATTATGGGGCCTCCATTTGGTCTGGTGTGGCCTTCTATCAATCAAAATGGGCGTCCTATCGACGGACAAGAGTCTCCAAATGGGTCAGATGGAGTATCTTGCGTGCTTGAGGGGTCCTGTAGTGGATTTGATAGGATGTTTTAACATGGGTTACTTAGAGCATCCTGTGGCCTTTTTTAAATGCCAGAATGTGATTGGAGGAGGATACGTTTGCCCTCCTGGCTAACGCCAGAGGGCGGCTCCAACCGATGACGCCGGTACTAAGCAACAAATCCTGGGGCCTACGCAAGCTCCAGGGAGATGTCCCCATTACTCTCTCCCTTAGCTACGCCACGGGCCTTATTCTTGCTAAAGGTTGCAGCTTGGGCTAATCCCAACGTCACCGGGGAGTCCCATGAAGTCCTGAATGACGTCATTTGATGATGAATATTGTGTGTGTCACATATAGGATACCACGCCAATAAGATAAATATTTCTTCCAGTAGCTTCCATTTTGCGAAACATTTACAATTCTGCTGTTTCCCTCTATTAGCATATATTGATATTTCCCAAGGTCTTTGTTTTCGCTGAGGGAAACTTCTGAAATCTGGACTAATCTATCGTGAAATAATGCAAGGAAGCTTCGCTTGGATATGAAAAAAAATATGCGCTTCCCAGGGAAAACTGAGGTTTTGGAAAGGACGAAATGCTGCTTATGGGGGAACGCCGGATAGATTCAGAGCTGGATGGCAGCTGTCCCTCTTGGCCCCACCCCCACCGGTCCTCGGATCTCTGCTCCTTTCATGTATTGGGGACTCCTTACCAAATTGAGTGTCTCCTCATGCAACCTCGGGTCCAGTTTCATATTCCATGTTTCTCTTCTCCCGTCTTAGGTGTCTTGTCTTCCATGCCGGGAGTCTTTTCTATTGCGTGGTCCTCCCCTTCCAAATTAAGGGTCTTCTGTCACGTCGCAGGGCTTCGTCTTCTAACCTAAATGTTTCTTACCCATCTTGGGGGCTTCCCCTTGTGCCTTGGAGGACATCATATCTAATCCTACTGGCTTCCTCTCTCGTCTTATAAACCTCCTCAGTGCATTGGGTCTCCTTACCTGCCTTGGGGCCTTATCTATCTTGGGGGCTTGCTTGCCCGTCTTTGAGGCTCCTCCTGGGTCTCATTTCCCCTTCGAGAGGCCACTTCCTCTATCCTTGGGGCCTCTTTTCCAATCTTGATGGAGTACTGATGAATTACTTTTCTTTCCTAGAAGCGTCAGTTTCCAAATTTGCAGCCTTGTCCTGCCTCAGAGGACTTTTTATTTCCTACGAGGAGCTTTCTGATCCGTTTTGTGGGCTGCTTGTCGCATCCGGCAGCCATCGCTCCTATCTTATTGCCCTCTTATCTCGTCTTTGGGGCATCCTTTCATCCGGGGCGGCGTTCTTTCCATTCTTCCGCCTCCTCTTCCAAAGTGAAGCTCTACCACGTTTGGGAGTTCCTCTTCTCCCCTTGAGGAATTCTCTCAATTTAAGGGCTTCCTTTCAGTGGTATCTCAGTGGCATTTTCTCAAGTCCTGTGGGGGACTTCCATGCCAGCATTGGGGTCTCCTCTTCAATTATATGGCCTCCTTTCCTATCTCGGGGCCTCTCCTTCCAAATTAGGGACATCTTGTCATACCTCAGGAGCCTCCTAGTCTAAGCAGGGTGGCTCCATACTCGTCTGGTGGCATTCGTTTCATCATGGGGCCCTACTGCCGTATCTCGCGGCCTCTTCTATCATCTCTGTCGCCCGCCTTTTACGAACCTGATCTGATTGTGTTAGGTGGTGGGAGGATCTTTGCCAGTTTTCGGGGACCTGCTCTACTAAGCTGGCCATATGACCATTGCAGTCGATGCGCCCTTTAACCCCAAATAACTAACTAACTAACTAATTATTCTAAGCTGGGTGCCTACCAACCGTCTCAGGGAATCATCTTGCGCAATGCGATCGCGTCTCATCTTCCAGTGGCTTCCTCTTGCAAATTAGGGGCATCTTTCACGTCTTCGAGGGCCTCGTCTCAATTTCTGGAGATTCATTGCTCGTTTTAGATGTCTCCTTGCGCGTTATGGGGCCGTCTCTCATATTCCATGCTCCTCCCTGATCTTCTGGGCCTCCCCTTGTGTCCTGGGGGCCAGTTGCACTATTGTGGGCTTCTTCTCATACACCAGGAGTCTCCTCTAAATTAGAGGCCTCCCACCACGCCTCAGAGACGCCTCATATTTATTATGGACAAGCTCTACCCGTCAGAGTCGCAACCATGGGGACGGAGGCTTGGCCCCCTGTCACTTAGTAAACAAAAATACACTAGACTAAGCAAGACATTTTTAGATTTTCACCGCGCAAAATCAAAAATTTTCGGCGCCTTTGCGCGCCCAAATATGTCTACGTTTCCTGATAGTACAATTTTGGTCGGTCCCGTTTAAGAAAATCTTGGCTGTGTCGTTGCTACCCGTCTTGGGGGTCTAAGATCTTGGAACTCCTCTCCTATCGCACGGGCTTCTTTTCCGTCTAAAGGGCCTTCTCTAATGTATTTGGGGTCTCTTGCCAATTTTCGAGGCATTCTCTTCTGTTCAGGGGGCCTCCGATCCCGTGTTCAGGACCCTCTTTAGTCCGTTGGACTTTTTTCTCCTTGGGACCTCCGTTTCCAAATGAAATGCCTCCTCTCTCGTCTTTGGGACTCCTCCGTGTTTCGGACCTCTACCCACCTGAAGGGTCACCTCGTGCGTCCTGGTGGACTCCTGCTCTCTCCCAGGGACACCGTTTCTCATCTCTTCTGTCCTTTCCTGTCCTATCTCTATAGCTTTGTGGGACTTCCTGCAGAAAAGAGCTCTGATTTGTATATAATATTAATTGTCTGGATGGTAGCGATCCTCAGTGTGAAGCCTTTCTTCTAGAGAGCATTTCAACTTTTCTGTACGCTTCTGGGACGGTTCCTCCTCAAATGTCAGGGGAAAAACGCCGTCTTCCACAGAGCATGGGGCGACTGTCCTCGCTGCCTCCTCCGGTGGCGACGCCCCTGGCCCAGTGTGTCTAAATTCGCTCAGCTAGCCATCAGGATGTAACGATAAATTATTTCTGAATAGTTTATTATAGCCAATTCAAGTGGAACCGCAAGTAGCTGGTCCATTCACGATATTTCTGTGTTTGGGATATATTTTAATTCGAAATGCATTAACATAGTTTCCTCCACACTTAGCTTCGCGAATCTTGAACCGTTACTTCCCACAGCACAATCAGCTCAACTAAGTCTCGTCTATATGTTATTGAAGTGGACATAACAATAGGGAGAGGTCACTGGACATAGCTCACAACAGACGACTGACTGGGGCAACAGTAGCGTCGACAGAGCTGACATAGCAATGGCCGCGGGGCGAGGGCCAGCACATCCCACACCAGGCGTAATTACATGCCGGCATATCCTACTAAAATGTCCAAACAACTGTACGACTATCCACTAACATTGGGCGTGTGCTACAGATCGAAGTCAAATCCTTATCGAGCAAAGCACACATTCTACGCATATGAAAAAAGTAATTTGGGACATGCTTTTCTCGTTTCATTGTCCACGGACAGATGGCCGTTTTGGCTGGTGGCATACCCAGGATGGTATCCTGACAACGCCTCAGTTAATGAACGCCTCTCTGAAAGTCACATGAGGGAGTGTGGACATTAAGACTGAGATGAGTGCAATTTGCGTACATGGGAATTAGTCCTCCGATGCTTTTCGGCGCTTTTCGGATAAAAAGTACACTTGTGGTCTAAACGATAGATAGATCTAAACGAGCGATATATCTAGGCCTTCTCCAGTGGTGTAAATACCCCACAATTTTCGGTCAACTGTGATAAGAATCCAATAGCTTTTCAATTGGGTAAATTTCCTCGCTTTCATTTCCCCTCTCCATCCCCTTCACCATTTTGAACATTAGGCTGCGAATCCATGATGAACTCGAAATAGGAATTATCATTGACACATAAGACCGCACAGATACACTTATTAGGATCAACAGCACACATACTGTTTTCACATTTCAAAGGATGTTGCCGTTGGTGACCATCAGGCCACGGTCCTCGGTGTACACGATGAGCATGTATGGACACACATTGTCCTCGGTATTCACGACAAACATGTATGTCGACACACATTGTCCTCGGAAATCACGATAAACATGCATGGACACACATTGTCCTCGGTATTCACGATAAACATGTATGGACACACACCGTCCTCGGTTTTGCCGATGTCCTCGGTAATTCAATCCACACTTGGAGCCAACAATTTGATGCTTCTTCCCAAATTGACCCTCCACCTTACTCAGCAGATCATGCCCTATCACCGAGAACAAATCGATGCTTCTCAGGTGGTAACTAAGGGGTGTCCTCGTTAGTGACCGCCAGGACATAGTCCTCGGTAGTCACGGCAAACACGTATGTGTGTGTGTGTGTGTGTGTGTGTGTGTTTGTGTTTGTGTTTGTGTTTGTGTGTGTGTGTGTGTGTCTGAACGCATCATCAGAATCCCAGACTGATGATCTCGGCACGGGATCTAAACGACGTTAGCTCCCGCGAGCCACTAAGCCACGCGGTATGCGACGTCAACGACTGCGAATGCATCATGCAAGCCTGCGAGCGGTGCCCGGGCGAAGAAGGGATCCTGCCACTCCTGAACGAACTTGACGGTCATAATCCAAATAACCAGCCCGCTGACGAAATCAAGTAAAAATACGGAGTAAATTTGAATCGCCGCACTCTGGCAGAACATTCTGAAAGTAGAGATGAGTTACTAAAAGTATTCAACCGGGAAATCGGACAGCTGACGAAACACTATCACGTGGCACATCAACACAACAGGTGCTTTGCACACAACAGGTGAACAGTGGCGTAGCCAAGGTGGGGGGGGAGGGGGTGAACGGAGCAGCAGTACACCCACAGGTGGTCGGAGGGGGCCCTCCAGGCGGCCGCCTTGAGAGGCCCGCAAGGGCCCCGTGTAGGGCCGACATGCAGGGTCCCTTGACCGACAAAAGGGGATCGGACTGACGGAAAAGGTCCCGGGCCGATGAAGAGTGCCCGGATTCAGCGGAGAGTGCACTCGTGAAGGTTGTTGAGGGCCCTTGACTGGGTTAACGTGAAGGGCTTCTAGATCGACGGATGGGGGCCCGGATAGCTGGATGGGTTCCCGGGCTGACGGCGAGGGCCGCGAGCAAATATGAAGGACCCTGCGTTGTCGGCGGAGCCCAAGCCGGAGAAAGGCCCCTGACCTGATAGACAGGACCAATCATTTGAAAAGGAGCCTCCGGTTTGCCTGGAAATGCACTGGATCATCAAAAAAGGTCCCTGAGACGACGAAGGGGGCCCTAGTTGCCGGAGAGGATCCCGGGCCGTTAGAAAGGGTTCTTGGGCCAACGGATGGGGCCCAAGCCCTACAAGGGTCCCTAACCTGATGGGGGTGCTGTTGGAAGAGGGCCTCCGGCCTGACAAAGGAGGCCCTGGATCGCTAAGTATGGCCCAAGGTTTTCCGCGATAGCGGGAAAACGGCGACACTACGCGCCACAAAATATTTAGTGCCCTTCCCTTGATAGTTTTTTGCATCTGAAGTGAAAATTGCAACCTTATGTCATGTAAGGTCATTGGCGTAGCTCAGGTCAAATAGGACCACCTCCAATAATGTTTCAGGATCAACAACTCATATACATGAAGAGATATGGAAATTAAACGTGCTCCTTGAGTACAATTGGGAAGCATCTCCAAAATGTAAATCTCGTATTTGTGTTTGAGGTTAAGCCAGTGACCTGAGGTCACAGCCAATTTTGGGCCACTTGGGCCAGTTTTCCAATTTGTGTAATATTAAAAAAAAAATTCCATGCATGCTCTTCGATCATTTTTACCTTGGTATACATGCATAAGCATCATAAGTTCTTCATCGAATTTGTTTGACCTCCGTCAAGTGGCTTGAGGTCAGGTCACGATAATGTGCGCAATGTGGGCTAATGCAACACTGTTGTTTTATGGTTTATTTCGAGTTGCCATGGCCTAAATAGGGTCAAGGTTGCATTGCACGACCTAAACTACCCTAATATGCCGATATACAATGTTTTTCTAACATTGATTCTGTCTCGAAATAGATCTTTTGGATTTAAAAATTACCCAGATATTAAAATAAGACCATTTTCGGGGCCCATTTGTCGAGTGTTCTCCGATCGTACCTCGCTCGCTTTCTTGCAACGCTTAGTTTATAAGTTAGACAGTGGTCTTTTATGACCCCCGCGACGGGGTGTGAGGATCTAACCGGAGAGACAGTGCAGGTTAATAAATTAACTTCGCAGCACATTTTATGGAGATAAAGTTGCATAACTTGCACTATATTCTTCGCGGACACACTTGTGAGCACTGGGGCGCGCTTGACGGAAATGTGTGTTTCAGAGTTCCTGAATATTGTCAAGAATTAACCAGTTCTCTTTCTTTAACTGGAGATCTCCCGATATCCGCGTTACCGATGCCTCTAACGGGCGTCGCCGACCTGAATCGACCCGGCCTGAGTCAACCGAAATGATTTCGGCTTCTTAAACGTTAATGACTTTTCGGATGCAACGTTTCGAGCCGTGTTTTTGTTCACCCATACTTAAACGTGCCCAATATATTTCAATTTTGTCAGCCTTCATTCCCTGCTACCTCTGAGAAACACAAACGTCTAGTCCGAAGGAGGTATTTTGTAGCGACACTGGGTGTTGTCGGTCATTCGGTGGAAATGTCAGTGGCACTACGCACCCAGCCCGGACTGTTTGAGCCGCCCTGATGAACATTGTGATGATAACATGCGCATTTCATCTGAATTTCATTCGTCAAAAACTACCTATATCAAATTGCGTGTACTCGCGTGCGGTGAGGCAGACCAACGCACCAAAACGTCTCGTCCTGTTGTAACGCACGAACCTGTCAAAAGTGGTCAATTTCGTGACCGGTCGCGTCACCGTGTGTCTCCGCGGCCGACTGAATACCAATCTGATCTGGACGAATCAAAGTGAATAACTCACGGCGGTGATGGCGTCGTCTACACGGAACTGAGCCGGCTGCTCAACTGATGTAGCCTCCAAACGGCGCCCGACTGCATACCAAATCACGCTGGTCTCCCATATTCATGCATAGCTTCGAAACTCAAGCCCAACCAAACGAAGCATCTAGCGCTGTGTGCACCCAGAGACCACTCCCCTTGCTTTGAACCAAATACGGGCCAATATATTCTCGACTGTTCTTGGGAGTCGCTTGCAGAGATTAAGCTGCTCTTTCAAATCCTGATGGAACTCACCAAAGTCCATCGCCTTGCAACATAATTGAATTTAATTCAGATTCAGCGGCTTACAACTCAGATTGAATGTCTTGCATCGCAAGCCAAACCTATCTTAATGTAAGCCTCGCCGAACTTTGCATTCGTGGATGGACACAATGAATGATATGAATAGATAGTATGAATGGAAAGGTAAGGTATGAATATAAAACTGTGCGAACATTTATCTAATAGCATGCACATATGTTCCTCTCCATGGCATTGCTAAGATGCTGTCTGCGGTGTCGTAATGACACTTGTTAAGCCGATTATGGTGCATACAACTGATAATGAGGAAATCAGTCTGCACGTTGCATTTTCCCCATGTTTTATGCATGCACATTTAGCTTACATGTGTTATCGAGGCGACCGTCACTAATGGCACACAACAGTGGTAGTAGCATCGTCTCCATTCAGCGCTCATCATGAACCTGCAATAATTCATATACAAATTCCGGCAGTTCTTTGCCCCCCATCCATCCACAGCCTCATGCAGATAAAGGCTCTCCCGCCGTTCACTATCATCCGATTTTGATCTGCAGCTGTCGCGGTACATCAGTGCATCAGCACACCATGTCATGGTCTGCTGATACAACTATTTCGAGTGTGGGATTTCCTTAGACTGAGGGCGATCTCAGGGATGATAAGGGTATCTCGGCCGGCTCATCCTACATGGACTTCACCAACTGACAAACCGTGTTCATGGGAGTAGGACTGAGCACTGGCAGTATCAATCAAGCAGTTCATTGCAGCTACATCCTCTGTCAACAATCAACAACAGATAACTTTCAGCAGCCTTGTCACTGAGATAAATAGGGTCATTGGTAGGATATCACTATCACTCCCGGACACTCGCAAAGCAAAACAAACAATCAAGTATTCACCGCTCCTGCATATGCAGTACATGTGCAGGAGCGTTTGTCTGTTATGTATGCAAATCATTATGGATATGTCAATGATACGCACATGTTTTATATTTATACAACCTTTATCATGTATCCAGCTCTGTACCGTGTTCTTGAAAGGAACTTGATCAGAATATTTCACGTCTGTTGGTAATCTATTACACCTTCCCTTTTACCCCAAGGAAGAAAGGCGTATGTTTGCCGGAGTTGGGATTTTGCTCGTGGCAATCGCAGATTCCACCATTGCAAAGACGATAGAATATGGCAATGATAACAGATACCTAAAAGTTAGGAAGGGGGCGACATATCAGTAATTAAGGGCGAAGCACAGACATTTGAATTTTACTTTCGCTCGAAAATTGTGCCACATCTTCACCATTTCAACAAGTTCGAAAATTATATATCTATCTTCAGCATATAACATCTCCCATTGCTGCAAAAACAATTCATGACGAAGAGCATGCAAACGTATTGGATACTAGAGTTTGTTCTGAACGATCTTGCTGGGAAGCTTGCGGCACGTTGGTGAGTGCTTGTTGTAGTCGGGAGTGTCCTCTGTGTCGTCTGAGGGAGAGTGAGTGTCGTTTGTGGTCGTCGTCGTTCTTGTTGTTGGGAAGCAGACTAGGTGTTTGGGGTGTGTCATTTTTGACAGGCTAATGGAATAACGAATAACAAGGCCAGTGCAGAGGAATATAGTAGACCACATGCTCGATTATAGGGTTTTGGATCCATGGATTGCGAACTGAAATGCAGGATTGCTACCGGGGGTGGCTCAAAGGCACACCCGAAATCAATGGAGAAGGTAAGTCTGTGATGTATCCACATTATCTGAAATCAACTTCTTGATTAAGTATGGAACCAAGCACATAGCGCCGAAGGCCACCATCGGAGGAACAAATGTCTGACCAAAAGAGCACACTTGCTTAACTGGGGCAGATACGTGCTCACCTACAGCATCAGGGCCTAAGCTCCTATGAGCCCCCTTTCGCCGCCATTACAAAGATTGCAAAGCAAAAGAAATTGCACCACACGAATGACAAACAATGGGTTTTTTTTCCGTGTCACAGTTGACTACGCATTCCGGGATTGTGAGGCAGCAGGACACGGAATCACCATGGCAACTAAATAGGTGGGGCGGGGCCATTATTCAGCCAGCGTGTCACCTCCACACACAGGCATCAGTGGCGTACTCAATGCGGGGGTGGGGGAGGGAGGGGCATCTGCTCCTCCCCCTGGCAGATCGGCGGACCAGAGGGGGGGGGAGGCCTCCCGGCGATCGCCTTGAGGGGCCCGGAAGAAGCCCTCAAGGCACAGGCGCTAATGACCCACAAAGGCCCCCTGGGTCGACGTGAAAGGCCCCTGAACCGACGAAAGAGACCCCGGGCCGAATAAGAGGGTCCACGGCCGACGAAGAGGGCCCTGAGTCTACGGAGAGTGCTCACGTGCTGGGCCAACGTGAGTGGCTTTTAAGTCGGCGGAGGGGGCCCGGATCATTGGAAGGGCTCCTGGCTGACGGAGGGCCCAAGGCGAAGAAAGAGCCCCTGACCTGACGGAGGGGGCTTGAACATTCGAAAAGGGACTCGTGACCTGATAAAAATGACACTGGGCCGTTCCAGAGGACCCCTGAGACGACGGAGAAAGGCCCCTAGCTGCCGGTGAGGACCACGGGCCATCACGAAGAGCCCCGATGCGATGTGGATGCCCCTGGGCCGACGGATGGGGTCGTACAAGGACCCCTGGCGTGGTGGAGGGCCCATGCTGTTGAAAGATAATATCTATTCTGAAAGAAGAGAATCTGAATCGCTAAAAGAGGGCCTCTGAGCCAATAGAGAAGACCACTGTCTACATGAGAGATGGAGAGATGGAGAGAAGGAGAGATGGAGAGATGGAGAGATGGAGAGATGAAGAGATGGAAAGATTGAAAAATGGAGAGATGGAGAGATGAATTTATTTATCAGGTGACTATCTGAGTCACATACCCAATGACCTGATTTGCTAAAGATGAGATTGACTACTGAACGCAAACAAATGTAACCTGTCATGCATTCCTCATCAAAACAGTAGCACGAGGTGTATTATTTGACCCGTAACCACTGATGCCAATGCCAAATTGCATGCTAACAAGCTTTCCATCGAAGACTGGTTGCGAAACTAGCCCGTACATTATCATAGGGGAAGCCGTGGTAGGCCGACCCCCGAAGCCTTTTCGGATTTTTCTAGAACACTACACAAGATATGCAGCCGTTGATATGTTGATACATATCGTGGACTTTTTGGGTATGTTTTGAAACAAAATAAAATATTTATTCAAAATGCATCATGCTCTGTGTTGTAAGACATTGCGCTTTACCGGGTAGGTCCGTCTGCGGGTAGTAACGTCCATGCATTTACCGAATCAGAAAATAACTTCGGTAAATGTTCTTTAAAAATGGTATAAATAAATAATGCTCTCGAAATAAAAAAATGTTATCTGAATACAAAGTTTCTGCTTCCAGAGCCCACCCACCTCCTTAAGTTTTCAGGGATAGCGACCGAATGAGCACACATAGAGACAGGAAACTTCTATACCTTCCTATAAATCTGTTTTGCATATCTCGGACAAATTTCAGGCCCAGATTATCGGGCATTGACATGTGACGGGTCAAAGAGAGGAATGTTCCAAAATCTTCAAATTGCCTTCATTCCTTCAGTTTGAGTAGTTGGAACATATCAACACCAAACTCAGAGCATGCTGTTCTTTCATCAAACGAACTGTGCTCTCTCGAGATTTTAGTTACGGTCAATGCAACTACATTTGGTCCGGTCAATGTCCGTCTATTTTCACCGTATTGAGCCAGGGGAATTGAATTTGGAGTATTTGTTCATGTCAAGAATGATAAAGAGCATGCAATACTCGTTTGAAGAGGTGCCATTTCCTCAGATCGGAGCCACTGTGAGAGTCCTGATGGGGCGCCTTCAACTGAAAATTCGCTGAGCTGGGAAGGGTGGGTAGGTGCACTGGTGCATACTGAAAGGGCATCTATTCCTGTCAACAGGTGCTCTTCCTCTCAAGAGGGCACCTAATCCTCCGAGAGGGCCGGCTTCGGCTGAAAAATCCGGTAAGCGAGAGGAGCAGGTGGTGCATTGCAGCCCCCGGAGGGGCGCCTTTTCCCGGTCAGAGGGACGCCGCCTTTCCATGAGGGGGGGAGGCACATGCCGAAGTGTACCCCCTTTATTTCGAGCCTCTGGTGCGGAGTAGCTCCGTCAAGGTTGGCGGCGTCATCCTGACCACCGCTATGACAGATTTTAACCATGGGACGAATATGCAGCAGCCACATCGGCTGGAACACCTTGCTTGGTCTTAATTCCAGACTTTATAATGTTAATGAAGAACACGTTGGACTTCGTAATCAGACTTTCTTGAGTCCCACGGACATTGATGAACATTACTTGTTCTCATAACGGCATACCAACGATTCGATAATGCAATATTATCCATAGAAATCCAGTTTAATCCACAAGTTTACCTTTTCAGTTCGTCTCACGTAAGACCTTGAACGGAAAAGACAGCTAAACTTCCTTTGCCTAAATTCTGCTTGGTAGAGAAATGGGAGAAATGGGCAACCCGAGGGCGGTGCTACCCCGGCTTCCCCTATCTGCAAGAACTGCTTCTATTTGAGAAATTGCATCTTGGATCAACGTAATATGTAGTTTATATTAAGTAATATTACATGTTTAAACGATTTAATTTACCTAAGCTGGCCAATAGGATGACTTGTAAGAACCAAGCATATACACGTTACACGTTCCTTGTTATGATCAGTGTTCCACTTCATTTTCAGTTGGGGTTTGGAAGTAAATATAATTCGTAGTGTTTTCCTGTCGAAGTTGCAGTTAAAATACGTTGTGTGCATCTTGTACGTATTTAGCTACGGAATGCAATGCTTGGTTTATGTAGTTGCACTTTCGGATTACGAATACTTGAAATTTAAAGGGATTAATGCTAGCGGCATTTAGGATGCAACTGACACATGTGATAGTGAAACATGCAAAAAATGGTTCAATGAGTACATATTGCTTCCGTTACATGTTGCTTTCAATCCAAATTTTGCAAGTTGGAAATACCAGTTGTAACGCATACACATTTCTGGGAAAGTGATATATTGATCACAAACATGGGTTCAAAACATGAATAGCAATCAAAATTAAATGTCCATAAAATGTTGGTGCAATATAATAATAATGAATACCCAGTGTGCAGAAATGCAACATGCAACGCTAATTCCAGTGATTCTTCCTCAACTAATCTATTTTGTCACTTATTGTTGAGGCATAGGAGCAGACCTCGACTTGTGTGTCATAATTACCTTGGAAGATTTCTGTAATGTCACCATATGACAAAATGCATTTCTTATCTGCAACGTTTTATAGTGAATATGTTCAGTTAGAGAAATAAATGGTCAAACAGCGCCCATTCTGAAAAAAACCGCATGTGGGTTAAACGGCGCCCATTTCGAAGTGCGTCCATAATTCAGTATGGGGGGCCAAATGGAATCTGTGGTCGTGGGCACCTTAAAAATTGTCAAAATGTTTCGAAAGTTTCGAGAACAAAATTCGAAATTTCGTTTTTGTATGTTTGGCCCATAAGTGAAACATAGTGTTTTTGGACCATTTTCAATTATTCCTGGTGACTTCAACGTCAAAGACGGTATCCAGACTGGAAAAAGCGGGTTGAACGGTGCCCAATTCACGGAAATGATATTTTGAGGTGGTAAATATCATTTCAGATGTGATTGAAAGTATGCGTCTGAAAGACCTCGTGATGGCGTATCTTTTGATGGTTGAAAGTTTGCCTAATTTCCAAAAGTGTTTTCTACTAATTTGTAATATTTTTTAATGTATGTATATTCAAAAATTCGTAAATATTTCAATATTGGATATTTCGAAGACTTTTCAACACGTCCAGCTAGCCAACGTCCAACGGAAGATGTTGTCTTTCATAGAAAGTTAATGTTGACTACAAATATTTCTGCCAGGTGAGATTTTGTAGATTATCGATTTTGTCATGTTTTGTTCATTCTATACCGTCTAGCGGGCTTAATTTTATCTGCATCAAAATTTCCTCTGGTGTACCATTTTATTTGTTAGATATCGAGCTATCCAAGTTTTCGATAAACACGTAACTCGTTTGAAAACATACTATAAGTCTAGGAATTGCTTATTGCGTAAAAAGTTCTCAATGGATCTTGTATTTTCGCACACCAGTCGACGCACTAGAGGTCGACATGGATGGCTTTTTTATATCCATATCCATCCGCATCCGTCAGCCCAAATTTGTATCCATCCTTATCCATCCACCAGTTCCACCTCCTCCTCATGTGTTATCCATATCCATCCGTATCCATGAAGCAAATTTCCTATCCATCCATATCCATCCGCCTACATAATATGCTGCATCCATATCCATCCATATATGCCATGACCATTTCAGATTAGTACATGTCAACACGACATATGTAAATTGTTACCTTCATAATGTTTTCGAGCTAAATGACGCGTTTATCACGACGGTGGAAAGACACGAAAAAGAAATTCTGTAAAACGCCGTTTTAATAATTGACATCATTTGTTTCTGGATGGACACAACATCTGTTGGTAACGTATTTCCAATAAATAAATAAACGCTGTAGACGACTACAAATACCTGGTTTTGTGTGAATCACATGTATTTCCAGTCTGTGCAGATGAATGAGTAGGCAGGTGTTATCCACAACGGTGAAGCTATACCTAATAAAAACGTTCAGCAGTCAGAACTAATGATTAGTTGCAGGTCGACCGACCTATTTGGTAGGTTCTTTGGTAGGTTTAGTTCTGAACCACTTCGTTGCAGTACTATGCTCCAAAGAGCGAGCTGAAAACAAGCAACATTTGGTGTTCATTCAACAACTTGTGAATGCTGTGCTAAGGGAAAATAAGAGGCATGAACATGAAAGACACGTGAAAGAGCACATGTCCAAAAGGTGGGCACTGTGTGATATAACACCGTTCATCACCACCAACTAGTTGCAGGTCGACTTCTCTTACTGCTTTCGCAGAACCATCAGCGCGTCGACGCTCTCAGGAGCGAGCTGGGAACGGCGCTCCTCCAGGATACGCCCACTCGCTGAGAATGCGCGTTCTGATGCAGTGCTGGCAGCAGGCACTGCCAGAAGGTGCCGTGCCAGCTGATGCAACAGGCAGAACCTTTCCCGGACGCCGCGCGCCGACCAGAACTTTAGGATGTCTTGCCCACATGGATCACGACAGACTGCCAGTTCGGGCCCCGGCTGCTCCATGTATTCAGCGAGCTCCGCTTGTAAAGACCGCGATGGATTGGCTTCGGCTTCGGCAGAGTCTTCAGCTGCAAAGCTGAAGAAACTTGTCATGCTGCTACTGCTCAGCCCTGACTGTGATGGGTGCGATTCGGCAGGCAGTGGCGAGTCTGGTGAGTCGTGGTCGACAGCGGCTGCACTCCTGTAGCTGTCACGATCTCGGATCCGCACGAGCTGCTTCGCCAAGTCGGCCATCAGATTTTGGCCATCCTGCTTCAGCTGTGCGTCCAGGAATTTGAAAATGCTCAGACGACGGTGAGGCGGCCACAGGAGTGCCGCCGCCACGTGCGCTGGTTTCGCCTTGTACTTCTGCAGCAGACTTGCTCTTAGGCGGCGCTTCAACTCTTCCGCAATGAGGTCGCCTTCCTCATCTGCTTTCAGGTGCTGCAGGAGCCGCTCCAAGCAGGGCACGACCAGGTGGAGGGTGGGCGAACGCTCGCAGCTCAGCTGGTTGCTAGCCAGCGTCAGCGGCTCCAAGACGTCAACAATCTGACGCAAGGTGCTGGCGCGCAGGCTGCCTAGCAGCTCCTCTACTGGCGGGTCGTCCACAAACGCCGGCAGGCGGCGCATGTCTTCCATGGCCTCCAGGATCGACTTCACCATGATGAGCGTGCTGTGCCAGCGGGTCTCGCACTCCTGTTTGAGGGTTTTGGTGAGGTGCCTATCCAGGCCCTTTCGCCTCACCAGCGAGACCAGCTGTTTGCTGGACTTTAGCTGATCGCAGATTCTTTGCGCTGCGGTTGGCAGGGCGTCCTCATTCTCCTCAGCCCACTGACGGCGCTCACCCGTCGCCGGCTCCAGAGCTGCCTTCACCACCAGGTGAAGCTGGTGACAGGTACAGCCGAGCCAAAGCGAGGCACGTCGATCGAACGCAGCGCGCATGTTGGCTGCGTTATCAGTGACCACGGCACTGACACGACCGTCTTGTTCCCTCGTCGAGGGAACAAGACGGTCGTGTTCCCTCGTCGAGTCAGCTCGTCGAGAACAGAGCTGACCGCTGCGAAAATGTTGGCTGCCGTGTGGGCTTCATCCATAGCTCTGACGCCAAGCACCTTGCTTTTGACCTCCAGCTGTCCTTTCGGGTCTGCTACGCTGTGAAGGGTAATGGAGATGAACTTATGGTGTGTGGTGCTGCACGTCCAGCCATCAGTTGTCACTGCTGCACTTATGGTTTCCTCTAGTTCACGGCGAAGTTGGCCCCGCCTGTCATTCGCCTGCTTCTGTACTTCACGACCAACTGTGCGCGCGCTCGGGAGCACGTCGTCTGCTTTTAGGTGTTTCGTCGAGTTTGCCGTCCCTAGGTCCAGCAGCTCCTGAGCGAGTTGACGGAAGCCTTCCCCTTCCACGAATGTATAGGGGCGAAAATCCTGGGCAGCGCACAGGGCTGCTTTTGCTGCGACACGCCGTTTGGCTTCGCTGACCGCGTTCGGCGCGGCAGTCGGACCACAGAACGAAGTCAGGATCTGTTGGCCTGCCTCTGCCCTTTCAAGCCACACTTGTGATTTCTAAGGTTGGTTGTGCCATCTTTATTACTATGACCATATATGGCGTGGCATTTGACACAGGCAACGAAGGCGACGCGGCGCTCATCTAACTCCACACATCGAAAATTGTCCCAAACAGCAGATCGGCCTTCTTCGTTAGCGCAGAGGGTGACTCTCGGGCTGTTTGACCGCAGAAGCCTCGATATTTCCTGTTTACTCGCAGCCATGGTGGATATGATGATCTCGGGCCACACTAGACGTGGCTTTGTGCATTAGACATGTCTTTACACATATGTAGGATTAGGTGCTGATTTCAAACTCAGAGTAGCTCGCAAATGGCCATTGTAAAATGGTCTTCTGTAATTGCATGTTAATTCACTGAAAAAGAAGGGTTCATCGGTCAGGCACATTTATCCACAGTAAAATCATACATCCATCCGCATCCATCAGTGAAAACTGTCATCCGTCCATATCCATCCATTTGAAATATAGGCAATAAATCATCCATCCATATCCATCCATTTGAAATATAGGCAATAAATCATCCATCCA
Source organism: Ashinkailepas kermadecensis (assembly GCA_034440615.1). Taxonomy (NCBI): domain Eukaryota; kingdom Metazoa; phylum Arthropoda; class Thecostraca; family Neolepadidae; genus Ashinkailepas; species Ashinkailepas kermadecensis. Next base: position 66,225 of record JAOTOM010002111.1, on the reverse strand, counting down.
TATCCATCCACAGCACGGATATCCACGGATATCCGTGGATATCCGTACGGATGCCGACCTCTACGACGCACTGTGAAAAGTAGATCCTGTGATATCCATCTAGAAGGACTTTTATACGTTTTTTATAGGTGGGGTAACCTAAATGCAAATTTGACAGTTCCCATTGGTTTAACATGGGAAGAATTCTAAAGCCACTCAAGTCTAAACTATTGAAGCAATCCACGTTGAGTCATACAAATATGGTAGAGCTCTGCAAGGGCTATGTAACCCTGTAGTATAATTTCTGGTTTCCAAAAATTTGACTCGACGAGAATTTATATGTTTCGAAAATTTCACAAGTTCTAACCTCAATAGCTCTTTACCTACAAGCGATGGCCGACATTATGGCATTACTAGAAACATTTCCGGTGAAGTGCCTTTCGACTAGTGTTTCATTTTTGAAATTTGGTCGGTAACTTAGTATCGTACGAGTTTTCTAATGGGGCACTGTTTCCAATTGACTTGACATTGGGACCCAGGACTTTATTTATTTAGAAATTAATACCATTTAAAGTTACCAATCGATTTCTTAGTTCCAAACAACAAAATATAGCATGTCGTAGCCCGCAAATTGATTTGTAAAGCAATCTTGACAAAGTTGTACTTGACATTTGGTACACCGTGCTTAAATGTTCTATTTTTACAGATTTGTTTCTTCATTTTCCGATGCCCGGTACCCAATGCATATATTATCAACAAGGATTGCATAAAAAGTGAAAATTCTCAATTCTAGACCTGTTTGAATAAATGCGAAAAATCGATTTTTCGTTCGAAATTCACGCGCCCCTCATGCCTTGTACATGGGAAATGGAATATTGTTCTCCAACGTGTCTGATAGCGCCGTTCAAGCTCTTTTGATCGCCTTGTCGTCGATGTCGATCAGAAGTATGGTTTAGTCATTATAGGCCATGCCGTAACAGGCTTTTTCCAATTTTCGCTGTTTTTGGGACGGAAAATCAGGTTTTCTTGCTCATAGTTTCTAAAGTTAACGACGGGTCTTCAATTTTCGAGCACCATTGGATCCGTCGTGAAAATGGATCCTTTTACATTCTACTAGACAGATTTGGAAGCAGAATTGAAACTGTTTTTTTCCAAAAATGTTTTCCCATTGGTTTAACATCTGAAATTTGGACGTCTTCTGGTGGGTAATGTTACAGGGCGATATGTTTTGGAATAATTTTCCCCCGAAATTTTCAGTTTTTCGAATTTTCCGAATTTTCCCCCGAAATGCACGGGGGCGTCAATCAGAAAAAGAGTTTTTTTTTTTGACGGATTGGTGAGTGATTGAATTTTCAAAATCTCACCGATGCTCCCCCCCCCTCACACGGCCGAAAAGAAGATGAAGGAAGTTTATGGTTCGCAGGAGTGCAAAAGATAGCCGTTGCTGAAAAAGATGTTGAATCGATCGCCGTTTTAATATTGGAAATCGGCCGGTAACTCTGCCCCCGAGAGGTCATTATATGTACACATGTACACGGAAATGTTCTAAAATGTTGAATTTTGGAATATCGGTGGGATGTTTTGAAAATGCTTTCCGACGTAGTTTTATACGTTGATCACGAATATCTGATTTGTTTGTGGCTGAGATTAAAAATGAAAAAGCTATAGCCTAAAAAGTGGTTTTCCCATCATTTTTGGAACAAGTTGAATAACTCTTAAAATTGAAGACTTTTCCAGGGTTTCAGAAGTTTAGCATAACGAGTTATGCTACATTATGGCGGATGTGATGGAAAAAACTATAATGTTTTAAGTCTTTTTTTAAAGGAATTTTTTTACACTTTTCGAATTATTTTCTTCAATAAAAAAAATTAGAAAGCGCCTCATCCCCTTACCTTAAGTTGTGAACCCTGCTCCTTAACTCTTCAAACTCAGGGGGCTACGGCCCGTCGAATATTGACAAAGTGCAATTAGCCCCCTAGTTTGCACCCCTATGACTAAAAATGTTACAACTTGCCAGGCACGCTTTCCTCAGGTCTGATAGTACGGGAGGGCTATTATACTGTGCAACACACCCAGCAACCTTATCTCTCTTAGTTTGCCGTGTAGCGGGACATCAAACTTGACATGCATCACTTTTTGGCCACTTTTTGCGTGTCGGAAAATTCGGCAACGACCATAAGTAAGAAAGTTACCATCCAATTTTGAATTTCCGTGTTTCGCAGTATGTAAAATTGATTGCAGCATCTTTCGCTAATACAATTGGCGTTACAATGTTCCATAGCTAACGTGTTAAGCGAAAATAAACATTTCCCATAGCGGTACGCTAATTTTGTTATTTGCTCCTAGGGGGTGTCCTAATTATCCGATTAAAAAAAAATCGTCCACGAGCGGACTCGCCATGACATTATACGTCCAATTGTACCTGAAGAAGCTCGGTCCATTATTAAAAGCGTGGTGCGAAAGTTAAGAATCCTCTTTCAAACACATATTTCTGTCAAGTATTAGTAGAGTTACAGATGATGTGGCACTCTTATACCTTCACCCCGCTTTTCGCGCCAAGTTTGAAAATTGATCCCCCAAACCGCTTAAACTACCCTGGTTTTCGATAGCCTGTCGTTGTCAGATAGCCGAGTTAACCCCCGCCCCCCCGCTCCTCCGAACCAGAATTCAGCTAATCTACTTGACTTTTTCGCTAATCTACCCTCGTCGGAATTTTTTTCTTCAGAATACATTTTTTTCTCAACTTTGACCACCTGGCTAAAATCTGGTTTGGAAGATAGAGTAAAACAGACAACGGCATCGGATTTATCATTCCTTTGCCAAGGGCGTCGCCACCGGGGGGGCAGGGGGGGGGGGGGCAGTCGCCCCCCCCTGCCGTGAAACTGGTGGGGCGCCGCCCCCCCTGAAATTTGAGGAGGCCCCTATCCGGAAATGCACAGCAAAAAAGGTGAGCAAGGAGGCCGACGGGACAGAATATCATGCTGTCCCGAGGCCTGAAGACTGACGAGGCCACCAGGAAATATCATCAGGTCTCTATAAGAGACGTAGAACAGAGATTGGGAGGAGGCCCCCAGGACGAAAAGGAGGCCCAAGATAAAGAGTTGAAGCCCCAACGAAAAGGAGACCCCATGACGAAAAGGATGCACCCAAGGACGAAAAGGAGGCCCCAAGACGTAGAACAGAGATTGGAAGGAGGCCCCCAGGACGAAAAGGAGGCCCCAAGACGTATAACAGAGATTGGGAGGAGGCCCCCAGGACGAAAAGGAGGCCCCCCGGGACAAAAAGGAGGCCCCCAGGACGAAAAGGAGGCCCCAAGACGTAGAACAGAGATTGGAAGGAGGGCCCCCAGGACGAAAAGGAGGCCCCCAGGACGGAAAGGAGGCCCCAGGACGAAAAGGAGGCACCAGGACGTAGAACAGAGATTGGGAGGAGGCCCCCAGGACGAAAAGAAGACCCCAGGACGAAAAGGATGCACCCAAGGACGAAAAGGAGGCCCCAAGACGTAGAACAGAGATTGGGAGGAGGCTCCCAGGACGAAAAGGAGGCCCATGACGAAAAGGAGGCCCCCACGACGAAAAGGAGGCCTCAAGACGTAGAACAGAGATTGGGAGGAGACCCCCAGGACGAAAACGAGGCCCCCGGGACGAAAAGGAGGCCCCCAGGACGAAAAGGAGGCCCCAAGACGTAGAACAGAGATTGGGAGGAGACCCCCATGACGAAAAGGAGGCCTCAAGACGTAGAACACAGATTGGGAGGAGGCCCCCAGGACGAAAAGGAGGCCCCCGGGACGAAAAGGAGGTCCCCAGGACGAAAAGGAGGCCTCCAGGACGGAAAGGAGGCCCCAGGACGAAAAGAGGCACCAGGACGTAGAACAGAGATTGGGAGGAGGCCCCCAGGACGAAAAGAAGACCCCAGGACGAAAAGGATGCACCCAAGGACGAAAAGGAGGCCCCAAGACGTAGAACAGAGATTGGGAGGAGGCTCCCAGGACGAAAAAGGAGGCCCATGACGAAAAGGAGGCCCCCACGACGAAAAGGAGGCCTCAAGACGTAGAACAGAGATTGGGAGGAGGCCCCCAGGACGAAAACGAGGCCCCCGGACGAAAAGGAGGCCCCCAGGACGAAAAAGGAGGCCCCAAGACGTAGAACAGAGATTGGGAGGAGACCCCCATGACGAAAAGGAGGCCTCAAGACGTAGAACAGAGATTGGGAGGAGGCCCCCAGGACGAAAAAGAGGCCCCCGGGACGAAAAGGAGGTCCCCAGGACGAAAAGGAGGCCTCCAGGACGAAAAGGAGACCCCATGACGAAAAGGATGCACCCACGGACGAAAAGGAGGCCCCAAGACGTAGAACAGAGATTGGAAGGAGGGCCCCCAGGACGAAAAGGAGGCCCCCAGGACGGAAAGGAGGCCCCAGGACGAAAAGGAGGTACCAAGACGTAGAACAGAGATTGAGAGGAGGCCCCCAGGACGAAAAGGAGACCCCAGGACGAAAAGGATGCACCCAAGGACGAAAAGGAGGCCCCAAGACGTAGAACAGAGATTGGGAGGAGGTCCCCAGGGCGAAAATGAGACCCCAGGACGAAAAGGATGCACCCAAGGACGAAAAGGAGGCCCCAAGACGTAGAACAGAGATTGGGAGGAGGTCCCCAGGGCGAAAATGAGGCCCCCCGGGACGAAAAGGAGGCCCCAGGACGAAAAGGAAGGCACCAAGACGTAGAACAGAGATTGGGAGGAGGCCCCCAGGACGAAAAGGAGGCCCCCAGGACGAAAAGGAGGCTCCCAGGACGAAAAGAAGGCCCCCAGGACGAATGACGCAGTCTATGCGCCCCTACACTCCAACAATCAACCAACCAACCCCAGGACGAAAAGGATGCACCAAAGGACGAAAAGGATGCCCCCAAGACGTAGAACAGAGATTGGGATGAGGTCCCCAGGACAAAAAGGAGGACTCCAGGACGAAAAGGAGGCTCCCAGGACGAAAAGGAGACCCCTAAGACGTAGAACAGAGATTGTGAGGTGGCCCCCAGGACGAAAAGGATGCCCCCAAGACGTAGAACCGAGATTGGGATGAGGTCCCCAGGACGAAAAGGAGGACTCCAGGACGAAAAGGAGGCCCCCAGGATGAAAAGGAGGCCCCTAAGACGTAGAACAGAGATTGTGAGGTGGCTCCCAGGACGAAAAGGAGGCCCCCAGGACGAAAAGGAGGCCACCACGACGAAAAGGAGGCCCCTAAGACGTAGAACAGAGATTGTGAAGTGGCCCCCAGGACGAAAAGGAGGCCCCCAGGACGAAAAGGATGCCCCAGAACGCAAAGGAAGCCCCCCCAAGACGTAGAACAGAGATTGGGAGGAGGCCTCCAGGACGAAAAGGAGGCCCCAGGACGAAAAGGATGCCCCTAGAACGAAAAGGATGCACCCAAGGACCAAAAGGAGGCCCCTAAGACTTAGAACAGAGATAGGAAGGTAGCCCCCAGGACGAAAAGGAGGCCCCAGGACGAAAAGGAGACCCCAGCACGAAAAGGAGGCCCTCAGGACGGAAAGGATGCCACCGAGACGGGCAAGAAGCCACCCAGGTTAGACGAAAAGGCTTCCGATGGGTGGCAGGATATTCTTAAGTTGGAAAACGAGGCCCCCAAGACGGAAGAGGATGCCCCTGCAATATAAAATTAAGACCTGATAGGGGAGACTTCGCCGGACGCAATAGGGGCCCCAAGACGGGTAAGAAGGTCTCCGCAGGAATGAGAGAAGGCCACCGAGACCAGCCAGATGAGGCCCATATTTTGGAAGAGGAGGAACCTGGAAGAGAAGATCTAGGACTAGGACGCAAAAGCACCCTGCTAAGAGGATAATGAGGCTCCAGACACAGATAAGGAGGTCCCCATGACGTGAGAGGAGGCCCCTAATTTGAAAAAGAAGTCACCTAGGAGAGGGTAGGAGTCCCAAGAAATCAAGAGAGTGTCAAAAATGGCACGGAGGCAACCCGGATTGCAAAAGAGGCTCCAACACCGGAAAGGAGGCCCCAGCATATGAGAGGAGGCCCTAAGATGGAAAAGGAAGCCATTGGATATGAGATGAGGTTTCGGAGACGCAAAAGCAGGCCCCAAACGGGTGAGGTTCCACCGATATAGAAAAGGATGATCCAGAGACGTGGCAGGAGGCACCTAATTCGGAAGAGAACGACACAAGATTGGAAATGAGACCCCATGATGAACGAGGAGTCCCCTAAAATAGGAGAGAAAGGCCATTGGATAAGAGAGATGGCTCCCAAGCGGAAAAGAAGGCTCGAAGACGGCTAAGAAGGTCCCCGGGAAATAACAAGGCCACTAAGATAGGAAAGGTTGCCAGTAATTTGGCAGAGGAGGCGCCTGGGAGAGAAGAGGAGTCCACCAGGAGATAAGAGACCACCCCTAAGATGGGTAAAGATCGAATCAAGAGCGCAGAGCAGGAGGCCCCCAAGACGTGAGAGGAGGCCCCTAATTTGAAAAAGAAGGCCTCTAGAAGAGAAATGAGGCACCTGCCGGACTCGAGAAGGAGTAGGTCTCCAGGACCAAATGAGGTCCCGAAGACCGGAAAGAGTTCCCAGGAAATGAGAGGAGGCCCTTAAGATGGGAGTGATAGCAGGTATGGAAGGAGGTGAGGTTTCCAAAATTGAAGATCCCTCAAGACCGGTAAGGCTTTGCCAGGATAAAGGAGGAGGCACACGAGGCGTGGCAAGAGGCCCCTAATTTGGCAGAAAATGCCCCTCGAAGATGAGAGGAAGCACCATGCCATGTTAAAGGGGCCCCATAATGCAAGAGGAGGCCCTCCAAGACGGGAGAGGAGGACCATTAAATATGGAAGAGGGTAGGACACACAAGGAGACATCGAAAACCGGTAAAAAGGCTCTAGGAGATGAGACGACGCGACAGTAGGCCTATAATTTGCAAGAAGAACCCCCTAAGAAATAGTAAGAGTCGAGTCTGGGTATTTTAAAATCACGATATGGGCCCCAAAAGATCCGGCCGGGGCCCCCGCAAATTACGCTGAGCCTGGGGTACCAAAAATTCACGCCCGGACCACGAAAATCATGCCAGGGGCACGACAGGTCGTACCGTGCCCCAACAGTCTCATTGGGACCAAGACAAAAGAAGCCGGAGCAACGAAGAACAATCCGGACATGGATAATCACTCTGGGGGCCGAACAATGACGCCAAAAGTCTCCAAAACGCATTGGACCCTCAAAAAGTGTCGAGGCCGCTATAGCTGGCGCTAGGGATCCAAGAAATTGACGTCGGGGCCCGAAAGATCACATTGGACCCAAAAAAGTCGCGTCGCAGCCCTTGAAAATCACACTGGAGGCCCAGAAGGTCGCGCCGGGGCCCCAAAAGTTGCAGCTGCCCCCAGAATCAATTTTAACCGGAATGTCACTCTGGGACAAAAAAAAACTCCTTCAGTGGCCGCAGTGCTATATCAAAGGGGCAAATGCCCCCTCCATCCTGAGAGGGATAAGCTCCCAAGAATCGTGTCGGGGCCTCAAAAATCGCGCTGGGGCCACCAAAATTCGCGTCGGTCCACCAGAATTCGCGTATTGGTCTCCAAATAAATACGGCGAGCCCCGGAAAACTCGCTCCGAGGCCCGAAAAATTGCGACAGGAACCGCCAAAATCGCGTTGGAGCCACAGCTAAATATAACGCATCGCACAAACTCGAACCGGGCCCCCCAAATATCGCGCTTGGGACCCACAATTCCCATCGGTAGTCCCGTCGAGGCTCTAAAAAATTGCCGTCTGGGGCCACACGTAAGCACAGTGTGACCACAAACACAAACACAAATCAAGCTGGAGCTCTCCAAAATAAGGATGGATTCCAAGAACTAAATGCCCAGGTAAAAAATGGCTCTGGAGCACCGGACATATTGTCAGATGCCTTCACAAATTGCGTACGGCACCGAAAAACAAACCGGATCTCGAACATTCGAGGTGGGATACAAAAACATGGCGCCAAGGGCTCGAGAAATCCGGCCGGGATTCGGACTTTTAAGAAAATCAGAATAGTTTCACAAAATCGTATTGAGCCCAGAAAACTGGGGTTGGGTCTCCGGAACCACGCGCCTTGGTGCGATAAGCCACTCTGGGACCTAGAAACATCGTACCGAAGCCCCAAAAATTGTACTTGGGCCCCACAAGTGTGCGTCAGAAGCCCAAAATAAACACATCGGGACCCTAAGAGCACAACGGGGGCCGAAAATACAACTGACCCTCCAAAGCGCACAGTCTCACAAAATGCGACAGGGCCTTAACACATGCGTTGCAGCCATAAATATACATACCGGGAGGTCTAAAAAATACACCGGAAGCTCTCAAGGCACACAGGGGTCATGGTAACGCACAATAGCCTGAAAAGGTGTTTGGGGCCGCAAAAGGCAACATGGTTCCAAAACAAACAAAAAGACCGGCGCTAAATAAACACATCGGGATCTTCGAAAACGCCCTGACATGTCAAAAAAAAATCCTCGGTGCACAAAAATTCAACAAACCCTAAAACGAGCATGGGGTTCGAGAATGCTTTAGGCCTCTAACAAAAATAGCTTGGAGCCATAATACACAATCATAGACCAAGAAAGACGCAACGGGTCCAAAAAAGAACGCCGAGGCTTGGCCTCGGTTCGGTATCAAATCTGGGAGGATAGCAGCAAAGATATGAAGTGCATCAAAGCTCAGCGGAAACCGCATTTCATAGCTACCAGAAAATGTGGGAAGTGGGAAACTAATGATCGTATTTAATCAATCGACTTTTCGAAGCGAACGCCCATGCGAATCATTCCATCACGCCAAATATGGCGCAAGTGTATCATGTGGCAGCAATTAGCAAAACGCAGAAGGCCTAGCAGAAACCATAGCATCGGACGAAGTGTGGCGAATGCACCGAATACGAAAAATGGGTGTGCACGTGCTCTGACGTTGCCGTCGTGGCGACCGGGTGATATGAACTGGAATGCCTGAAATTGTAAAATTTTGTATTTTAAAGTGGTGGGTAATGCATTTTACTTTGAAGTTATGGGCCTAATACATCTTCTAAACCCTGCTCGTTTTAGGGCTTTGTTGTGTTTTTTTGTGCACCGATAATTTTAACGTGTCGGGGTGTTTTCGAAGATCCCGATGTGTTTATTTAGCTCCCGGTCGTTTTGTACGTTTTGGAACCATGTTGCCTTTTGTGGCCCCAGCCTCTTTTCCAGGCCCTTGTGCGTTATCATGGCCCCTGTGCGCCTTGCGAGCTTGCAGTGTATTTTTCTTAGAGCTCCCGGTATGTTTATTTAGGGCTGCAACGCATGTTTTAAGACCCTATCGCTTTTTGGGAGACTCTGTGCACTTTGGAGGGTTAGTTGTACTTTCTGGCACCGCTGTACTCTTAGGGTCCCGCTGTGTATATTTGGGGCTTCTGACGCACATTTGTAGGGCCCCAGTATGATTTTGGGGCTTTGGTGTGAGTTTTTCTGGGTCCCAGCGCGACTTATCGCGCCCAGGCGCGTGGTTCCGGAGACCCAACGCCAGCTTTCTGGGCTCAACGCGATTTTTGTGGATCTTTTCTGTTTTTTTTTAAAAGTCCGAATCCCGGCCTGATTTTTCGAACCTCTGACGCCATGTTTTTGCATCCCACCTCAATTTTTCGAGATCCGGTATGCTTTTCGGTGTCATACGCAATTTCTGAAGGCATCTGGAAAAAAATGTTCGGTGCAACAGAGCCATTTTCCTGACCCGGACATTTATTTGTTGTAATCTCTCCTTTTTTGGAGGGCTCCAGCTTGATTTTTTGGGATACCGATCCGGGTTTGTGGTATAGGTGTAATTTCAGCAGTGTGAGGTAACTTAAAAGGGATACCAAAAGAAAACCTTAGAAATGAGTGGTGGAGTTAGGGCTGAAATCCGACCAATCAGAAACCATAGTGGTAGATTAGGCCCCTCCACAGTACAATTTAGTTGATGACTAATTATATTATGTCGAAATGTACCCTTTGACAAAATAGCGGTCGAAATCCAAGGACTTTTTAATGGGCGTAGGCGCCCCCCCCCTGCAAATCCGTTTGCCTCATCCTGCTTGACGCAAATATAGGTACTCCACTGGTCCCTCAATAATTTTCCGAAACATACGCCCATGGGGAAAAGCCAACATTAATGAGACAAATTACCCATCATAAACATACAATACAACATCCATGCCTGATATGAAATGGGATGAATGATGTTTTTAAATGCATTTTCTTCCAACAAACTTCTTTTCTGTTATTGCAGCCTGCATGATTAGAGCTTCCCAGCTTCCATACCTTCTCAACGTCATTTACAAAACGGTACAGCACAGCGAAAACGATGGGCGTGACGGCGTGGAATTTGAAGGCTTGGATTATGTATGTACTAACATTGTTGCATTGTTGCATTGTCATTTATGCATTGGTGTTCAATGCTTGTTCTTGCCGTGAATTTATTCGCTGAGGATATATTTTAGCTCGTGTGACAGTTGCCTTGCAGCCTGCACCAAATGTTATAAAAATAAACAAATTCCTAAGATGACGCTAAAAAAAACAATGCAATCCACTTCTCGTTGTCACCTTTACGAAATTGTCGTCCTTGGACTCAGAAATGGTCGTTCAAGCTTTGCTTATGACATCAAGCCGGTGGGAATAAATAACAGTAGTGATGAATCTAGCTATATTCAGTTAGACTTGGAGGACTTAAAAGTGGGTTGATCAATGGCAGATGTCTGTAAGATATGCTTAGCACCAGCCCCGCCAGCTCGCTGCAATCTAGAGTCCAGCGGGAAGATTCGAGAAAGCATTGAGACGATGGTTTGTTTTGGCACTTATGTATTTATCCAAATATTACTTATTCATACCCTGGTATGGCCCAGTTTTCAGCGAAAATGATTAGTGCTATTGCGTTTTGAGTAAATGATGCACCATGCCAAGAACAAACAAAAACCAATATGAAATCATGTTCCCCATCCTCGAACCATAGTATAAGAGCCTAAAAACAATATGAGACCCTAACAAAATGGAGGCCCCCTTTCGGGGAACAGGAGGCCCCCTTTCGGGGAACAGGAGGCCCCCTTTCGACCTTGCCCCCCCTGGAAGAATTTCGTGGCGACGCCACTGTCCTTTGCACACCTGGGCTTGTAGTTTCAAAATTTTAGCTCATCGGAAAACCTAATCTACCTTCCGGAATGTCCAGTGGGTCAAACGGCGCCCTCGGACACCGTTTGACCCAGAATGGGCGCCGTCTGACCCGTTTTTCTTTAGTGCAAACACAAAATATGCCAATGTATGACAAAAATATGCACGTCAGCTGGCGTTCCAATCTGCATCCGCTACGAACATTGCTGGAGTTCCTGCAAAATGATTGGAAAGGGGATCAAGGGTTTTCGCGCCATTTGTTCCAGTCAACACACATTCGCTCTATTTGGTATTATTCGGTAGAAGGATGTGTAAATAATATATCATAAGCTACAATTTGCCTGATAAAAAATAACATGTTCACGTGAAAGCTTCCCTGCCTATCCACAAACGCTCAGCGCCACCCCTGGCTATGGATAATCAAGTCAAGACATTTTGCGGGAGCAGACCCATAGGGTCCCATGTTAGAGGACTATTGGAAGGGCTCGAGTCCCTCCAAGGAGATCGAAGCTATATTTGGAGAGTATGCGCAGTCATTGGCATATCTAGGGTGGGGGACGGGGGCCATGTCCCTAAAAATAGGGAGGTGGAAGGTGGAGGTGGAAAAACCGGAAAAACCTCCCCGTCCACCGGCCGCGAGTCAACCTTTTCCAAACAAACTAATTAGCGCTTTGATTGTGGTCAGGCGGCTTGCAGTGCCGCCTGCCGTCCAGCAGACGGCCCCCGTGACAAATGTTCGGCGTCCATTCCCACCTCATCTCCGCCGTCTGAATGTAATTGACTGCAAAGCCCGCCGCCGCCTCCAGCCGACTCGGCCAACGCAATTCTCGGCGCGCGTCGTCCGTCCGCGCTCCCGACGGCCCCATCTGAACCCATGACCGGCGGCGGCTGTGATCAGCACCTGGGGGGGAGCACCTCGAGACGCACGCGTCAGCAGACGACTGCGGCGGCGGCGGCGGCGGTGGCTCGCCAGTCGGCGCCTCGTGGCCGCGTGCGCTGCGCGATGCTCCGCCGTGACTCGGAGCCCGCCGGGATGGCCGACGGTCGCGTGCTGGTGGCGCTGATTCTCGTGGCCGCCGCCGCCACCGCACGCGAGGTGCACGTGCCCATGCCACCGGACGGTAAGTGAGACCGGCGGCTGGCGTAACGCGCTGCCCTGCCGATCCTAGGTGACGATCTGACATCCTCCAACAGATGATGGTTCGGCCGACAGCATGCCACATTGTCACAGTGACAGCAGTCACAGTGACAACAGTCACAGTAACAGCAGTCACAGTAACAGCAGTCAAGTGACAGCAGTCACAGTGACATCATGTCACAGTGACAGCAGTCACAGTGACAGCATGTCACAGTGACAGCATGTCACAGTGACAGCATGTCACAGTGACAGCATGTCACAGTGACAGCATGTCACAGTGACAGCATGTCACAGTGACAGCATGTCACAGTGACAGCATGTCACAGTGACAGCATGTCACAGTGACAGCATGTCACTGTGACAGCATGTCACTGTGACAGCATGTCACTGTGACAGCATGTCACAGTGAGCATGTCACATTGTCACAGCTGCAGCATGTCACAGTCGGCCATCCTGCAGCGCGTGACAGCCGGTAACTTGGTGCCACCGTCGTGCAATTAAAGTCCAGTGCACTCAAGATCAGTAGAAGATGTGCCTGTCTACCCAGCCCACGCACTATGCACCTGAAATGCACTAATACATACGAATTGGCGCGCATATGCACTGCACACAGGTACATGCACATGATGCAGTCTTCCTCGTGGAGCGCTCCTGGCACTCTTCACGACCAGGCACCTGAATAATGTACGTTAAGCCCGAAAGTAGCGTCCTTCTCGCGCACCGTTAAGATCCTGCTTGTTGCGAAGAAACTGTAATAAAATTGACATCAATTTCGTAACGAACCGGCTTACATGTTGTCTGTTGGAAGACTTTCTGGCCATTCATTCACGAGCAAGACCATAAATGTTCGGTGCAACCGACCAGGCAATGGAGCTAACCCAATGCGAATGGTCAGCCGCAACTTGCAAAGAAGTCGCGTAGAACTGTCTATTGAATGTAATCAGGAGTTTTGAATGCGATGTCTACTGATTATATACAATATGCTCTCGGGACCAACTAAACCATTGGCAACCACAGAGCTCTAGTGATGGCAAATATAAGTGTACGAGCTTTTCCATTAATTCATCCAATACAAGAAGAAAGGAAACCAGTCGTCGCATCGATAGCAATAAATATATTTGTAATGGCTCGCACAATTTGGTTCTATGTATGCGAAATCCTACACCTCAGAAAATAGGCCAAGAAAACTTGGAAGAGCTGTTCTTGGCGTTATGCTTATCTTTCAAACGGTGGTGCTCCTTTTTAGATGGTGATGTCGTCCACCTCTTTTGCCCAACGAATACCTACTTTTTGCGCCGTGATTGCACCTGCGCCCTCCGAGGACATTAGGCAACGGCTGGAGTGAGAGATGGGACAGCTGTATGTTACATGGAGCTTTCGCTTTTGATCGAAGGCTATGTGTCAATTGCGCAATGCGTGTTTAAATGCATGCTCTCCGGTGGGTAAGGCAACACTTGAAAACCACTACCCATTGCACGAGGAAGTAAAAAGAAAAAAAAACGCTTTCTATCCCTAATGTCTGGGTGCGGATGCAGCTGTAATCACGCTTACGTCTTTGAACGAACAATATCTAGAGCGCTATTTCCCTAATCAGGTTGACAAATATAAAAGAAGTAGTTAATTCGCTTTGAGCCTCGACTGCTCGCATTGCGACACACACTGATGCCACCAGGCGTCCGTTTGGCTTCCAGCTGAGACAGAGTCAACGGGTGCTCGTCTAGAATAGACACTTCACGAATCATCGGCTGTTGCCAGTTCAACGGAGCCGTACACTGAATGTAGTCAGAATTAGAACCGCAAACAGCTAATGTCGTAGCAGTCGTTCGGCTCAAGTGGATTACTGCGCTCTGGTCTACTTGATGTAGATTGGTTCCATTTTCACACACATACGCACACAAAAGATGCCTGTTAATAGTAGCTCAAGTTCGGCTTAACTTTAACTTAACTGGCGCTTGAAGTCCGGCTTAACTCCGCACATTCGGCGCGGACGTCTACATTGACTCATCATGTAGAATAGAAAGCTGACACCGCGCACAGGTGCTGCTGGAACCGATCTAGCCACTTGATCTTTTCTGCCCAAGGCGCCCTTCTACATGATAATTTCTGGACCTGCCCCTGGTTGTTTGCTGCTGCTGGAAGGTGGCTGAAGCGCGTGAATGTTGTTATCTCAGGTGTGGGGTGCCAGTTGTGATGGGACATCTCGCTTAGTACCGATGTGTGAGTGTACAGCACAGGTGCCAATGGGGAAGGTTCTGTATGCACAAGAACATGGGCTGAGTTTGGCATTAATTAAAGTGTGCGTCCCGAAACCGCCCAAGCGTGACCTGGCATGACACTGGCATGGACTGAGCCCTTCCGACTTTTGGATGGCAACTTCATCAGGTCCACCCACAGCGAATATTTTTAATTGGCTTTCTTTCAGAAATGCATCTCACAGTTTGGCAAATTACATGGATTTATAATCTGGATGGATTTATAAATACCTTTTATAAGCTGTTCACTAAACGAATCCAACGTAACCATATAATTTCCAGTCGTGACTGCAGGCTGCATGATCGCCATTTTTAGAAATCTGAGTAAAATATTTTGGTTACTGAGAATTGATGAACAGCTTAATTATAAGACATGTGTTTTTCTGTTACCCCCTGTTTTGGATGCATGTAACATACGAGTTGATGCATAAATATATTACAAGCCTAAGCATGAGCAACAACATTCATGCTTATTTCACACAGACGATTGAGATGGTATATTTCACACAGACGACTGAGACGGTATATTTCACACAGACGACTGAGACGGTATATCTTCCTTATCAGCTCGTTGACGTCTCCAAGGCCGGTCCGGATTATGCAAGGTTATTATGCTCGGATCCACATCAGTTGACCTTTTCTGCAATTTGAGTCCTTTATATGGTAACCTTCGGCGCTAAATGTTATCTCGGTGTCCTTTCCCCTCATATTACTATAAAACACCGTTTTAATGGCCCCTTTCGACGGTGAGTTAACTTACATCAGCATCTTGACCTGAACCGACCTTGACCTGACCCATTAGTTGCATGGTATGCGGACTAGGCATGCGTTGAGAAAGAGTTCAGGAGGCATTGCAAGTGGATCAGATGCACAGTCTTGGAGAAGAGTATTATTTAGCTTAACTATATTGTACATATAGGGATATAATTCGTTATAATGTAAAAGTCGTTGACAACGCTGTGGAGCGAAGGACTAAGCCGACATGATATGCAGCAAACATCACTGAAGAAGAGCATCAATGCTAAAATTGCTGCAAGTTGTTAAAGAGCTACCGTTGCCGTACTTACTGATGCTTTCACAAAGTGACCCCGCGTCAGAAGCGGTAGCGACTGCCCGGCTGTAAGTACATAGCTTTTTATAAGCCTGTAATAAACCAACTAGCACTTTATTCTCTTTTGCTGCAGGAAAGAAAGGTCTCCATTATAAATCATCTCCAACATCAAACCAACATCTCAATCATCAATCAAACAATTTTACGACAAGAAAACGCTAAATTCGATAAAAGCTAAGCCAATCCAAACAACATAGATTCATACCGTTCGCTTTCTATTCTGGATGATGAGTCAATGGATAATTCAACGCTTGTGCTTGAAACATTGACTTCAACTGTTAATTGAGCGTACCTCTGTTGGTGATATGCGGAAATAAAGAAAGAAATACACGCCAGTAAGGCGAAGTTAAGCTACATGGGCTTTGGACTACCCATGGCAGGATTTTTTGTTGTCAGAATGGTGCCAATTAATATCAAATAGACCATAGAACGGGAATCCACTCGAACCGTGCGGAGATCATTCAAAACGGGCGACATCGTTTGAGTTTGAGGTCACAGATATGATGATGACATCAACAAATATGAAATGTCAATAATTTGAGCACATACACGTATACCACAGAAAAAAGCACATAGTAAGACGTAGTAGCACATAGTAGGACATAGTAGCACACAGTAGGACATAGTAGCAAATAGTAGGACATAGTAGCACATAGTAGGATATAGTAGCACATAGTAGCATCATATAGCAGGACATAATAGCATATAGCAGGACATAATAGCACATAGAAGGACATAGTAGCGCATAGTAGGACATAGTAGCGCATAGTAGGACATATTAGCACATAGTATGACTGGAACAAACATGCGTCTAGCAATGACGCCACAGCTAGGTGACCGAACGTGGCACGACTCACACCAAAAGATGCGAAAGGGACTTAAGAACAGTAGCACACGAAACGGCCGTGTGTTGCTGGGGTCGACTTTCGCAGGTCGCTGGTAGGCGGCTGGGGGCGGAATCCACACCTCCAGTAGCGGGTTGAACATTTACACTCGATTTTCTAAACATTCATTGTCATTGAACATGGGCGGGTACCACCGCATGGCTGACTGGCAAGTCACTGTCATACGTCAGCACATACAGTCTCTGACTCTTAGTCCAACTTTTAGCTTGCGGTGCCTACAGCAACATTCGATCACAACAACATATGGCATATGGCATGGTTACCAACATATGATGTTCAATGCAGACGGCTAGTCCGCCAAAACGGGCGTCGTCAGGACTTCAGCTGACTTTCTACCAATTGGTGTGGCTGACGGCTTCTGCTGCACAAGCTTATAAATTGCACTCGATAGTGTTTAGGTGGCACTACGGTGTCAGCTGAGCTTAATATGGACTGCAGCGTCAACGAGTTACCACAATCCGACATGGATGGTGGGTACCGCCACTCCCAGTGATATGGCGAACATCGTAAAATGGCACGCGACTCGCAGCAGTGCGTCGCCATTTGGCGCGGCTGATGATACTCTGTTTGCGAACGTTTTGGTGCAAAAGTTGTTGCTTTCTGTCAGGTGATTGGGCCGCGACTTCAATTTTGTGGGTATGTTTATTTCATTTGCTCCATACATCGTGTGCCTGCGTTCACCTGCTTTGAATGACACGCCACTCGGTTCGAGTGGATTCCAGTGCTATGGTATATTTGATGCACATTGGTACCATTTTGAGAATAATAAAAACAAGTGCCTGTCACGGGTTACGCTTGTTATGCTGTTATTTATATGGCCAGAACATTCACATTTCATTTTTTCATTGCATTTTTTGTCAGACCACACCGTCTCACAGGTAGACCTTGTGAGGACGCAAAAAGTTACTGCCTCGACATCCTCGGGAGTACTTTTTGTTGTTGTGAAAAATGCACCACTGGGCAATTCTACAGCCTGAGTTGGACTTCAGCGACCGTACGTTCACCTTTGCGATCGCCCAAATAGCAATTTGCAAGCATTTACAAGCCATTTCATATCGCGCTTGATGTGAATTACGAGAGACCGTCAACCCCGACTCACTAATCATGTAAGTACACACTCTACAAGGTGGAATGGGGCATTTGATGCATTTGTGCAAACATCAGGTACATTCTGGTGCTTGGATTCATCCTAAATATGTTTGTAACACGAAACGACTGAAGGACATGCCTTGGAGTGCCACCGGGTGACCGAAGGGATAAAACTGTCACTATTGGACGCGCTTGGTGACACCTAGCGAACGGGTGTTTATGCCTCGGCTCTATCTCTGACCTGCGGTTCGGACCAGGCCACGATTCTACCGCTTGGTGACACCCAACGAACGGGTACTTGTGCCGCGGCTCTACCTCTCTGTCAGGGTGGGCAAGGCGAGGGGTATTTGTGCCGGGCTCTATCTCTCTGTCCGGGTGGACAAGGCGAGGGGTGTTTGTGCGGCGGCTCTACGTCTCTGTCAGAGTAGACAAGGTGGGAGGTGACCACCACCTCCACGGACGGAAAGACTGGCATAATTAGCTCGTTAGGTGAGAGGTAATCCCTGTGACGATTTTAACAAGTTAGCGTGATGGGTTTGGCTCAGCTTACTGTACCGTTGGACCGGTCGCGATTCAGCTAAACATAATGAACTGAGAGCAAAGCGTGCTGATATGGGTCACATTTTGGCACAGAACTTCCCCGAATTAACGTTAACTTGTATAATAAAAGCTCATCATAGCGGAAGAATAATTAAAATTGTCTTTTCCATCGACGATAACGTACAACCCCCGAAAAAAACAGCTACATTAGAGCGAGAAGGGGACTGAGATGCAGTCGCTCAGCTGCGTGTGGAATGTGTCTCTACATTAGAGCGAGATGGGGACTGAGATGCAGTCGCTCAGCTGCGTGTGGAATGTGTCTCTACATTAGAGCGAGAAGGGGACTGAGATGCAGTCGCTCAGCTGCGTGTGGAATGTGTCTCTACATTAGAGCGAGAAGGGGACTGAGATGCAGTCGCTCAGCTGCGTGTGGAATGTGTCTCTACATTAGAGCGAGAAGGGGACTGAGATGCAGTCGCTCAGCTGCGTGTGGAATGTGTCTCTACATTAGAGCGAGAAGGGGACTGAGATGCAGTCGCTCAGCTGCGTGTGGAATGTGTCTCTACGTTAGAGCGAGAAGGGGACTGAGATGCAGTCGCTCAGCTGCGTGTGGAATGTGTCTCTACATTAGAGCGAGAAGGAGACTGAGATGCAGTCGCTCAGCTGCGTGTGGAATGTGTCTCTACACTAGAGCGAGAAGGGGACTGAGATGCAGTCGCTCAGCTGCGTGTGGAATGTGTCTCTACGTTAGAGCGAGAAGGGGACTGAGATGCAGTCGCTCAGCTGCGTGTGGAATGTGTCTCTACATTAGAGCGAGAAGGGGACTGAGATGCAGTCGCTCAGCTGCGTGTGGAATGTGTCTCTACATTAGAGCGAGAAGGGGACTGAGATGCAGTCGCTCAGCTGCGTGTGGAATGTGTCTCTACATTAGAGCGAGAAGGGGACTGAGATGCAGTCGCTCAGCTGCGTGTGGAATGTGTCTCTACATTAGAGCGAGAAGGGGACTGAGATGCAGTCGCTCAGCTGCGTGTGGAATGTGTCTCTACATTAGAGCGAGAAGGGGACTGAGATGCAGTCGCTCAGCTGCGTGTGGAATGTGTCTCTACATTAGAGCGAGATGGGGACTGAGATGCAGTCGCTCAGCTGCGTGTGGAATGTGTCTCTACATTAGAGCGAGATGGGGACTGAGATGCAGTCGCTCAGCTGCGTGTGGAATGTGTCTCTACATTAGAGCGAGATGGGGACTGAGATGCAGTCGCTCAGCTGCGTGTGGAATGTGTCTCTACATTAGAGCGAGAAGGGGACTGAGATGCAGTCGCTCAGCTGCGTGTGGAATGTGTCTCTACATTAGAGCGAGAAGGGGACTGAGATGCAGTCGCTCAGCTGCGTGTGGAATGTGTCTCTACATTAGAGCGAGAAGGGGACTGAGATGCAGTCGCTCAGCTGCGTGTGGAATGTGTCTCTACATTAGAGCGAGAAGGGGACTGAGATGCAGTCGCTCAGCTGCGTGTGGAATGTGTCTCTACATTAGAGCGAGAAGGGGACTGAGATGCAGTCGCTCAGCTGCGTGTGGAATGTGTCTCTACATTAGAGCGAGAAGGGGACTGAGATGCAGTCGCTCAGCTGCGTGTGGAATGTGTCTCTACATTAGAGCGAGAAGGGGACTGAGATGCAGTCGCTCAGCTGCGTGTGGAATGTGTCTCTACATTAGAGCGAGAAGGGGACTGAGATGCAGTCGCTCAGCTGCGTGTGGAATGTGTCTCTACATTAGAGCGAGAAGGGGACTGAGATGCAGTCGCTCAGCTGCGTGTGGAATGTGTCTCTACATTAGAGCGAGAAGGGGACTGAGATGCAGTCGCTCAGCTGCGTGTGGAATGTGTCTCTACACTAGAGCGAGAAGGGGACTGAGATGCAGTCGCTCAGCTGCGTGTGGAATGTGTCTCTACACTAGAGCGAGAAGGGGACTGAGATGCAGTCGCTCAGCTGCGTGTGGAATGTGTCTCCCCGTTCTCCACCTTACCGTGACGTCTTTCACAACTTCAGCTTACCGTATGAGTCAGGGTGTGAGTTGATTACCTCCGTCGCCAGTCGCCAGTTCGGCGTGAGCTGATTACCCCCATCGCCAGTCGCCAGTTCGCCGCCACGTGTGTGTTTTGTTTTCAGTTGTTCACGAAGCCGTCACTCGCGCACACTCGAGGTGTGATTACCAGGCAAAGAATGGACGGTGGCCAATTGTAAAGGGGAGTAGAGGGTAGTCAGTTGTAGAGGGCTGCCGATTGTAGATGGTAGCCAAGTGTAGAGGGTAGTAGAGGGTAGCCATTTGTAGACGATGTATAGGATAGCCGGTTCTAAATGGTAGTAGATGGTAATCAATTGTAGAGGGTGGTCAATCACCAGTGTTGTATTTCAACAATGTTGATCACAAGTGGTGTATTTCGTGAGTATATACTAATATTGCTGCGGAGAAGCTAGCCCCTACCGTAGTATTTAAGCTTGGAGTAGCATTTAAGCCAAGCCAGAGGGCATGCACTGAGTTTTCGATTCATTTTATCGTAGTCGCAGTCTGTTGGCTCACTGATGCAAGTGCGGATGCCAGCGTTGTAGTAAAACCTAGCATATCATACTCACTAGCATATTAGTCGACAAACACAACCGCAGCCGCAACTAACACCAACATACTGACGCAGGCAGCCAAGTAACAGGTATCGCCTGGACACTGTGCTATTGTCACGGTCTCCTTCACATGGAGAAGCGCATGATAGTTGACGATGTCGAACAGCAACGCTCCGGAAAGTTTGACCAGCTCCAGTCAGCTCATTTGCTGGCTGCAAACGGTGAAATTTGGGACTGTTTTGTGGACGGAATTTTTGCATGTATCCATATAGGTAATTGCTGAACCGCATGGTGTGAATCATGAATCATCACAGCCCTCGCCGGCTCATGATGTGCTTCACGATCAGTTGTGCCGGACTCTGCTGGAATGAAGCATCGCCAACTGTATAACATTATGACCCAATTCATTTCGGACAGCATAAATATTGCACAGTCAGAAAGCGTAAGCCAGGCTGCTTCAGTGCGGTGGTTTCGGCTATGTCGATGCCGGGCGGGAGAAAAGAGCCAGTTGACACTAAAGTATGAATAAAACAGCTCTTGCACCATACGCTAAGCGACATTCGATGTAGGTGACACTTCAGTCACGGACCGAAACTGAAGACGGTCGCTCAGCGCACCACCTTGTGTATTCGGAGATCGTAGTAATGGTTTCCAGCTGTCCAGAGCGACACGCGTCGTGACTGCACGGTTCACGCCGTCGTAGTGTCGTGCCCAGTGGCACCACAGGTGTCCCTCGGCAGCCGTGATGACATTGCCATCAGCACGGCACCTGCTGGAATTGTGCACAGCCATGGTAATCTTGCGCTGACAACCGCATCTGGCAGGACCCGGCACCCGGTTCGAATAGGAATGTAAACACGCAGGCTGGTGGAAATGACACGCAGCGCTTCGGCTCGACAGCCGCTGACGTCCTCGTTCCCATGGTAACAAAACACGTCCACGTGGACGCCAGCTGTTGGGACCTGCGATCACTGTCGCGGCCATACGTGTGGCGGAAAGCAGACAATCTCCCCAACTAGCCGATAAAGGAAATGTACGAAGCTGATTATATCTCGATAAGTAAGAACATCCTTTTGAGAAGATATACAATCAATACGATCACCAGGATCACCAGGATCACTATTCACATCTTAAGAATTTTCGGAAGTTCTAGGCACTTCTGAAATTTCTCCTCTCCCAAACCGTTTTCGCTCCTTCAAACCCGTAGTTCGGGATCCGCCCCCGCGTGCGATGTTAATGTGCGGACCTCCGTCCATTGCTTACATTGCCTTCCTCCTGCGTGCAGGGAGACGAATGGCAGGCGCTGTGCACAGTTTCTCGGTGTGACTTCTGATGCCCACGACTTTAAAATGGGCGTGAATGTTCTCCGCCTCCATGATAAACATTGACGAATGGTTTCGACTTGCGGTTCAATGTATTTTAGCTGGGTACGTTATTCCAGTCGAATAGAGCCAAGGTAATGAAAAGTCGTGCAAGGTGACCCTGAGGAAGGTGCTCATTCAACAGTGGTAATTGTAGAAAGGGGCGGTATAATATGTGGGGCGCTAGGGCGCTGCGCCCCTTGCCGGAGCAAGGGGATGTAGCACCCCCTGGTGAGCTCACTAAAACCGCTTACTCTCCCTAGATACCATGCTTCTTAAAAAAATCCCAGTGATGGGTTGCATCCTGACAGTTAGGTTACAGGTACGGATAGAACACATGCTCATACGTTTAAAGTAATATCTGCAATAATTGCAATTATTCAAAGGAAGTGATTGTCCGGGTGCATAGCACGCTTTGCTCGGCATCACTACCAAAATCCACCGACAGCGATCTTGTTTGCTATATTTGAAGCTGAAGTCACGACCACTTCATCACCGCGCAGGAGATGAAATGGCTGGCCAAGTGGCGGATTTCGTGGAACCTATGCTGACACGTATACTGCGGACCAGATTTGTGCTCGACTCGAGTTGAAACGAGAATCGACTCATGAATCAATCGTTTTTGGATGAGTCGCGAGTAGAATCGATACCTTTCCCCAAAATATATCTTGTGTCGTGAGTTGAATCACATCTTTCCAAAAAAATAAGTCGAATCATGAGTGAATCATTCAAATCACAATGAGTCATTTGGGTCTTATGACTCAAATGCAAGTTATGAAC
Source organism: Ashinkailepas kermadecensis (assembly GCA_034440615.1). Lineage (NCBI taxonomy): Eukaryota > Metazoa > Arthropoda > Thecostraca > Neolepadidae > Ashinkailepas > Ashinkailepas kermadecensis. Next base: position 43,314 of record JAOTOM010002111.1, on the reverse strand, counting down.
AAATGTTATAAAGCATGTATCTTTGTGAATAGTATGCCATGACACAAAGTAGGGAGTAAAAACACGGCATAATTATTCATGCTTAGCATTATAATTGTTAACTTGTCAGCTGCCAGTGAGTAAAGAATGAGGGGTACTGAAGTTATTTACCAAACACCAATGACAATAACTAGTAGTTATCAATATCATTAACATGCTATGATGCTTAAGCCTAAGTGGTCCATCATGATGTTGGTACAAACATAGTAAAATGCTGCTTATTTTCCTGCAGCCCTACTACCGATGGCGACACATCACATGGGTGCTATGTTGAGGTTAGGTGATGTGTGTCAGGTATATATGATTCAGGTTGTGCATCATGCTGATGTGGATTGAAGTATTATGCACTCATTGCTTTGCATATGCATTGGCAACCATTCATCTCGTTAATGTGTTTGAGTCAATTACTTGATGCACATGCACATGCATTTATATATATATATATATATATATATATATATATATATATATATATATATATATACTTATATATATATATACATATATATACTTATATGTATACTTATATATATATATATATATACATATATATATATATATATACATATATATATATATATATATATATATATATATATATATATATATATATATATATATATATACATATACCAACCATTACAGTTCATGACGAATGATAAATAATGTGAGGTGAAAACAAAGTCATAGCAAAAATAATATATTCAACAGATGTTTCGATGGTGTCTTCGTTGGTGTCTAAATACATACTAATTCCCTTATTTAATTAGACACAGATGAAGATGCGTTGACATCGAAACGTCTGTCGAATAACTTATTTTTGCTATAACTTTGTTTTCACATCACATTACATATATACATATAATATACATATATATATATATATATATATATATATATATATATATATATATATATATAAGATGCTTTAACATCAAAACATCTGTGAAATAAATTATTGTCGCTATAACTTTGTTTTCACCTCACATTATATATATAATGTGCGTTGAAAACAAATTTATAGCAAAAATTATTTCTGAAACAGACATTTTGATGTGAAAGCATATTTATCTGTGTCTAAATATATAAGGAAATTATATATATATATATATATATATATATATATATATATATATATATATATATATATATATATATATATATATATATATATATATATATATATATATATATATATATATATATATATATATATATATATATATATAATGTGTGGGCAGTGCACACTGAATCATATGGCTCATGAGTCTGATACCACTGAGTCGGATCTGAATGGATTCAAATTTCTGTCAGTCTGTTTGAGTCGCGAGTCGAATCATGCTTTGTGAGCTCTGAGTCTAAATTGAGTCGAATCAAATAATTTTGACCTGCTCTGAATCATGAGTCGAATCAGATCTCAAGATCTATGAGTCACATGTGAGTCAACTAAAAAAAATTGATTCGAGCACAATTCTGCTGCGGACTAAAAATCCTTCAACCATGCAATAATTTAATAAGCATGGGGCAAGAATTTGCAAGAATAATAAGCATTCACGAATCCCGACGAGGTTATTCATTTTCAGCATATTCTGCCATCGTTGTATCCGCGGCGATTTTGTAAAACGTGTCCATGGATCCAAGGGCGGCCACTAAAGGTGTGTGCTCCAGAACGGCGTTGTTCGCCCAGGCACGGTCGACTGCAGCCTCTTCACTCCCACTCTTTTTAGCCAATGTCATCTCGCTGGAAAATCTGAACCTGTTGGTGAGGTCTGAGTGCACTGCATCGATTGTTCTCAAATGGACAAGTTTCATGTCGGGACAGGCCGTATTTTTTTCAAGCTTCACTAGTGATTTTGAATTTTAAAGACGATGGCGGCATTCATTTATTTCTTAAAAATCCTTAAGTTACTTAAATAATCCAAAGAAGCACCTCAGAATGCCACGCTTCGTGATTGGTCAAAATATTTGTTATGTAACATCTGTAGAGTTGAGCGATGCTTGACTGCCGCCCATTATATCTTCCATTTGGGAAGCTGCCAGTTAGAAATAATCGCGACAGTTTTAGCTTGGATCACATCCGATTGTCAGGGGCAAATGGATCGTAGAAAACAACGCTACTATTATTGTTTGTGTCGATGTATACAAATGCAACTGCATGTAAGTCAGAAGCGGTGTTCATCGGCCTCCCGACGGCCGATAAGATGAGGACGTTGACGAGCGATTCTGCACGCCGAGAGAGTCCGCTGATCTCTGCTAGTGGCCCCGCTTGCTGTGACGAACGTTTCTATGTATATGCACCACTGGTAGACAGGGGTACGAGTATTTTGATAGGCGTGGGCACGCCTAAGGATGAGGGGGGAGACTGGAACCAGAGTACTTTCCTCATGGGCACGCCTAAGGATGAGGGGGGAGACTGGAACCAGAGTACTTTCCTCAAAAGTGAACATTGACGTTTTTCACATCAAGGTTTAGCTTGAAAACGGTGATTTTATCTTCCAATTTTGTGAAAACTCCCACAAAATAGAAGTATACTTTTCACGAAGATGGGAACCTGTTAGTATTCACCTTGTTGGAAGCATGGATGTCCACAACCCTTTCATATTAGCATTAAGTGAAGCGAATTGACATTTTCTAGTTGACTGCAGCATGCTGAAGGCGGCAAGACAATTGGCAAATTTGTGCTTTAAGGTAATTTTTGATTTTTGGGGAATTTATTTTTCCAGCGCAATGCTCATGAATGTGGTCAACATGATATAGCTACTCGTTTTCTCTGTAAATGCATACTTTTCAGTTGGCTGGCAAAATAACACCAAAAGTGGGCTTGAGGATGGGTAATATAGCAGAAAAATAATCCAAAAAAGAAAAAGTGTAACATAGCATAACCTACAATAACCTAACCCCCCATGGGAAAAAGAAATAATCGGAAAAGTGCGCAAAATTCAAGCAATTTTCCTCTTAACAAAAATTACTCGAAAAACCAAACCTAATGCAACATAGCCTAAACTTTCTTTAAGGAAAAAAAACTCAAAAAAATGTCAAGATAAAAACCTAACCAAACGTGACATAGCCAAAACTAACCACCTCGCTTCATGCAGGTAAAATGTATGCAACATTTGTCTCGTGAATGCATTAAAGCACAATAATGTCAGTCTGCCATTACATTTTGCAACAAACTGCAGAAACCCCAGCAGTAGTATCCTTGTGCTGCTTTTCTCAAGCTCAGTCAAATTCCACGATATGCTTGACATTACATGTACAAATTAAGCCAACAATCACTGTCCTCCATCTAAAATCCATTGCAGTTCTAGCTAATGAATCACTTCAATTTTCCATTCGATAGTCATCCCTTTTCACATTATCTCCATCCTATTTGCAATATCTCCATGGACATCATCAATATACTGCAGAAATTGGAGCAGGTATCTTATCAACTCTGTTCCATCACAATACTGCTTGAATGTATGCTATCACATCTGCCGAACTATCACAATACAAATGTGCATTTCAACTGCATCTCTATGTATGTGCCCATATATTTTACCAATCATGTGATGTGAGATGTGCAATATTCACAACTTAAAATAAACTTGGCATGCTGTTCATTCATCATTTATCAAGTACTTACATTGGGATGCAGCTTGCAGTTTACCCCACTATGGAATGCCAATTATGGAACTAGGTATAAACAGCTTCTGTTTTGCTGAGGGGAAGCCATGGTATTTGTCCAGCTGAGCCACACATAATTTATCTCATTGCCTTTTCCATTATTTTACTCATTTTACCCATAAAAATAGTACAAGCTTTTGCTGTTTGTACGCACCGCATTACGCCGGATTTGAAATAAAAATATTCGATGTTGCATTATCACCATAATAGATTACCTACCCTTCCAAGCTTTATATTTTCGTAAAAATTGGAAACATTTCAGTATCACAAGCCCTCGCCTTAGTATCCATGATGCAAGTCGGTTGAAAAACTTCGCATGGAATAATCCAACGTATGGTTCCCTGTTTTTTTTTTCCAGGCTGGGCTGCTTCGAGACCACAACATATGTGACGTCATTGCTACGAGAAGGTTTTTAAATAGATGGCAACCCGTAAGTGAAATTATTAAATTATGTTGTAAATGCTTCTCCTGTGGCAAAAACATTTCAGTTTTGTCTTCGAAGTATTATTACCGTTTTTTCGCAACCAAAAACCCATTACGTGAAACTTGGCCATTGTTGGTGCTTCGCCCGGGGAGATGATACCTGGCCCAACAGACGAATGCTCCTCATGTAAATTCCTTGGCATGTCCTTGCTTCTGCCAGGTAATTCCTCTTTCCCTGGGGGTGGGGTGGGGTGGGGGGTAGCATGTTTTAGGGTCGCACAGGTTTGGTCCTTGGAGTTATAATTTTTTTTTTAATGTTTTGCTTTCTTTAGTCAATGATACTTTACACAGGTGATTTTTTTCGGTCTGAACCAGATAATTTCCTGGAGGCAATGATCTGCTAAGGATGTGTCGAGTATGACATACAGTATGTTCTTTTTGCTTTATTCAGCTGCACCAATGCCCGTTTTGGCCATGCGAGGCCAGTTATTGCACTATGTTGTGAAACGTACGACTACCTTCTCATGAGGGGCGCTCGCCTGACCCAGGAAGGCGCATACATTCTAAAGAGTGGCGCCCAGAAGGGTGACTGCACTAGTACTGTCAAAAGTGCCACAGCAGAGTGCATGAATTTGCATTAGAGGTGCGAACTATCTGAAACGGCGCCTTTAATTTGAACAACGGCATCACCTGGCCCACCGAGGCGCCTGACTGGGACGAGAGCACCGACTGGCCCCGGAGGGTGTCAGCATCACGAGAAGCCGATGCTCTTCAGGGAGCCGAGCTATCAGCCGATGCTGGTCAGGGAGTCAAGTTATCAGCCGATGCTGGTCAGGGAGTCAAGTTATCAGCCGATGCTGATTAGGGAGCCAAGTTATCAGCCGATGCTGGCCAGGGAGCCGAGTTATCAGCCGATGCTGGTTAGGGAGCCAAGTTATCAGCCGATGCTGGTCCGGGAGCCAAGTTATCAGCCGATGCCGGCCAGGGAGCCGAGTTATCAGCCGATGCTGGTTAGGGAGCCAAGTTATCAGCCGATGCTGGTCCGGGAGCCAAGTTATCAGCCGATGCTGGCCAGGGAGCCGAGTTATCAGCCGATGCTGGTCAGGGAGCCAAGTTATCAGCCGATACTGGTCAGGGAGCTATGCTATCAATGAGGAAGCACCATCTACTCGGAGGTCTACAAAACGACACTGTTCGCATGAATATATCCTCTAGTTCGCTTCGTTACGTGCAAATAATTTTTTTTACTTATTCACATGGTGCAACGTGGGATTTTTTTAAAACAAATCTGAGATGACTATGAAAAACCGGCCATCGGATGTTCAAAAACCGAGCGACCTGGTAATGCTAATAGATGACTGGAATAGATGACGCCGCAGGTCAGATGAAATGAAAAAAGGAGTCTTGCAGAATCGTACGTGCTACTTGGTTCAACCCATCACCGAATCCAGATTGGCTTCAATTAACGGAAGTCTTAGATCTTGTGTGTCGATGGGCACCTTTTCGAATCATCCTGAGTCTAGGTCAGGAAATAACTGTGATTTTCTTGGGTCGTTCATGACGTCACATGTCAGAAGGTCAAGGGTAAGAACTAGGAAATGTGTGAAAGCTGCAATATTTGTCACCTTTTACGACAGTCAAATAATGTGTAATGCTTTTTATACAGCATTGACCGCCCTGAAGCTTGCGAATCCAATGATCACAATATTTTGTCCTCTGGAGTATAGATGACGTCAAAGGTCAGCGCACGTGACAATATATGCTTCTTGTGGCGACAGTTATTGGCACTTGGTGTGTACGTTAGTCATGTAAAATTGCGAAATGGTGCAATTGAGCGCCGCCGAACTTTAATTTCGGCCGGTATCCCGTCTCTATTACGCTTTCCAGGTGAAGGAAACGGTCAAACTCAAGCTGCGTTTCTGGATCACTGAGCCATATGACGCCCGTTTATTGGTTCGTTTGACCCAGAAATTCCGAAAAAGTATATAAAACATCGCGCTGGCTCTAGGAACCTTCCAGATACTGATCATAAGGAAGAACCTCAGATGTTTGGCCGAGGCACCCGATTGCAGCGTTGCCACCCTCGCTCGCTCGTTGGTGTCGGGGTAACACGATAATCGCGCCGGTTGTGAGATTCGAACAAACGATATTGCGATCAGTATTCGAACATCCAGCCGGCTGAGTTGCTGCAACCCATGAAATATCAAGTTCATGAATTATAACGTCAAAATACAGCTTTAATATGCGACTTATAATGACTTCGGTAAGAAATGAAAGACACATCGTAATTTCAGCTTGTTGATTTCTAAATTATGCAATATTTAGACACAGCTTGCATTGGTACTTATGATTTGGACCTGCACTTATTTGACCTGTGATAACCCAGCGAATGTGAAGTGGCCCTTGGCTTGAACTCTCGCCACGTTCAAACTATATTTCCAATTTCATATAATAGCCAAACACTGATGGATTCAGCCAGCTTCCCACTCAGAGTTTATAATGGAACTGATAAATCTGTGTTGACCTAAAATGACCAGGGTCGAAGTGCGTGATGGTGTAATATGATGATAAGTTTGTCGAAATCGATCACCTGTGTCATTCCCACTTATACTTGCAAGTACAACTGCTACAAGGGACCGATCGTGACGTCACGAGAGTTGACGAGCAGGAGTGGAGTGATGCGTCATTAAATGTCGCCTGTTGTCCCATTGCCGGTGCGTGTTAAGCGACACTTAGGACGTCGTTGTTTCTGGTCCAGAGGCGATATGCGGCCTCTTTAAAGATATATTCTTGGCTTCATTTATTTCTGAGAGATGTCTTGCTGCTATGTCTGTGGTTGCACCAACAGCAATGCTAAGGAGTTGGACCAAAATGAAAAGTGTGCGGTATTTTCTAATCCAGGCCTGCCTGACGTAAGCCTGGGCGCCGTAGTCCCTGGCTGGAAGCTATGAAGCGCCAAGGTTAGCTTCGCCACTTCTCGTCATGAAATTCAAAAGGTTTAACAATTTATCAGCAATTGTCGCAACAATGCTTCAGTAAAACCATGGCAAAGGCTCTGAAGCATGTCCTGATGTTAAATTCTGACGCAATTTCTTCCGTTATTTAGGTTCGAATTAAACCAAATACATCTACTTATGGTGGTGCAGCTACAATCACGGAATGAAAGCAATCTTCGGTAACAAATTGAGGTTACAACCAGTCTCTTGAAGACTTTGCATTTCATGGATATCACATAGAACAACAAGTACCTACGTTGAGCTTACCATATGCACATTATGGGAAACGTGTCAACATGTCGTGACGCGTCAGTCCACTTTTGTTCGTCTACCCGGGTGACGTCACACATCGCACTGTCACGTCACACTTGTGACGTCACCTAGCGGTCCTCGGGGTGCAGGCCGAACTGCTCCGTTTCAAGATCGTTTTTAGTGGTTAGCAAGGACTTTTTATTCCTTGGCTTATCCACATTTTTATACTCTTTTCAGCGCTGAGTTTTTATCCTTTTCTAATCCAACTATCTATGTCGATTTTGTCGTTTTCTTTGCGTCCTTGACGTCGCCAGGGGCAAGCAATCTTGAAGTCAATCGTTAGAGTCGTCCGGCACGGGCATCAGCTCGATGTGGGATACATCAGGGGCCCACGGGCATCAGCTCGATGTGGGATACATCAGGGGCCCACGGGCATCAGCTCGATGTGGGATGCATCAGGAGCCCACCAAGTGCAAGCTTAGTACTTAAAAGCCCAACGTTGATAGAGCTCCTGCAATTCTTTGTCAATATCGGCTCCCTTGAACGGCTTTCGGGTACTCTTCTCTGGTATATTGAGGTACTTTCGGGTACTCTTCACTGGTATATTGAGGTACTTTCGAGTGCTTTTCTCTGGTATATTGAGGTACTTTCGGGTACTCTTCTCTGGTATATTGAGGTACTTTCGGGTACTCTTCTCTGATATATTGAGGTACTTTCGAGTACTCTTCTCTGGTATATTGGTAAGTAGCATTCCATTGAATGCGATTGTACAAAGCTTATCCAAGAACTTAGGAACGTATGCAACCGACTTCCAATCCGAATTGGACAGAAATCTGAAAGGTTGGAATTCGGATTTCGAAATGCATCTACTGCGGTCTCCTTCTTCCACCCCCCCCCCCCCACACACACCCTGAACACTCCACAGTCGGAATGTCATGGCTCAGTGTGGGTGTCCGACTTCTGTCGGGTTCCGAGACGACTGCGACACTTGTGTGGGGAAGCACGGGCCAAACGGCTAAGAGGCTTGTCTTTCCGCAGCTGCTGCCGTAGGCTCGGCTTGGGCTTGGAGGGGAGGGGATGGAGAGGGACGCCTGACAATCGCTGACGAATTAGGTGTGCCGTCTGCACCGGTCGCGAGCCAACACCATGGATCGGGGCTGCATGTCTCACGAAGCCGAGGGGTGGTGGTCCAACTCCTTATTTCAAGACATATTTTCAGATTGAACAAGGAAAATGATAAATTAACATTAGCAGGGTACCAAACCAGGGGGGGGGGGTCAGAACCCCGACCCACCCGGAATATTCAGTCAGGCTATGGCCGGCTCACTGATGGCGATTTGTGTGGCTGGTGCCTCTCGCACTTCTTGTGACCCTCGCGGCGAGTTCGGTGGTCGAGAAAAGGTCACATCCAGGTCAGCGCCGTCTGTGACCTGAGTAGCTCGTGATTCTCGTACCGCTCACGCCGGCCTCCTGCCGGCCGCCTGCTCTGTCGACAGTCGCTCAGGTTACCTGTCCACTGGCGTCTCACCATTGACCTGAGTAGCTCGTGATTCTCGTACCGCTCACGCCGGCCTCCTCCCGGCCGCCTGCTCTGTCGACAGTCGCTCAGGTTACCTGTCTGTGACCTGAGTAGCTCGTGACTCTCGTACCGCTCACGCCGGCCTCCTCCCGGCCGACTGCTCTGTCGACAGTCGCTCAGGTTACCTGTCCACTGGCGTCTCACCATTGACCTGAGTAGCTCGTGACTCTCGTACCGCTCACGCCGGCCTCCTGCCGGCCGCCTGCTCTGTCGACAGTCGCTCAGGTTACCTGTCCACTGACGTCTCACCATTACCGCTCACGCCGGCCTCCTCCCGGCCGCCTGCTCTGTCGACAGTCGCTCAGGTTACCTGTCTGTGACCTGAGACAGGCTCGTGACTCTCGTACCGCTCACGCCGGCCTCCTCCCGGCCGCCTGCTCTGTCGACAGTCGCTCAGGTTACCTGTCCACTGGCGTCTCACCATTGACCTGAGTAGCTCGTGACTCTCGTACCGCTCACGCCGGCGTCCTCCCGGCCGCCTGCTCTGTCGACAGTCGCTCAGGTTACCTGTCCACTGGCGTCTCACCATTGACCTGAGTAGCTCGTGATTCTCGTACCGCTCACGCCGGCCTCCTGCCGGCCGCCTGCTCTGTCGACAGTCGCTCAGGTTACCTGTCCACTGACGTCTCACCATTACCGCTCACGCTGGCCTCCTCCCGGCCGCCTGCTCTGTCGACAGTCGCTCAGGTTACCTGTCCACTGGCGTCTCACCATTGACCTGAGTAGCTCGTGACTCTCGTACCGCTCACGCCGGCCTCCTCCCGGCCGCCTGCTCTGTCGACAGTCGCTCAGGTTACCTGTCTGTGACCTGAGACAGGCTCGTGACTCTCGTACCGCTCACGCCGGCCTCCTGCCGGCCGACTGCTCTGTCGACAGTCGCTCACGTTACCTGTCCACTGACGTCTCACCATTACCGCTCACGCCGGCCTCCTCCCGGCCGACTGCTCTGTCGACAGTCGCTCACGTTACCTGTCCACTGACGTCTCACCATTACCGCTCACGCCGGCCTCCTCCCGGCCGCCTGCTCTGTCGACAGTCGCTCAGGTTACCTGTCCACTGGCGTCTCACCATTGACCTGAGTAGCTCGTGACTCTCGTACCGCTCACGCCGGCCTCCTCCCGGCCGCCTGCTCTGTCGACAGTCGCTCAGGTTACCTGCCCACTGGCGTCTCACCATTGACCTGAGTAGCTCGTGATTCTCGTGCCGCTCACGCCGGCCTCCTCCCGGCCGCCTGCTCTGTCGACAGTCGCTCAGGTTACCTGTCCACTGGCGTCTCACCATTGCTCAGCTCACGCCGGCCTCCTCCCGGCCGCCTGCTCTGTCGACAGTCGCTCAGGTTACCTGTCCACTGACGTCTCACCATTGCTCACAGAATATGTCGTCAGTACTCATTGTTTCATGACGACGCTTGTTGCTCAACGATGCTGAACCTCAATCTCTTAAATACTATCATGCATTGAAGGGGGGGGGGGGATGAACGTGTTTCAGTGCGCTTAAGATATACAATGCAGGGGTATAGTTTCGAAATGCTATGTGAGGGCAAAATTGATGATAATCACAAGTTGGAGAAAGCGGGGGACGGGGGGATGAAAAATACATAATTGTTACAAGGTTCTATGCATTGTCATGGGCTAACCAGAAATACAATGCAAATTTATGTATAAAAATTGAAAGTTCGACATCAAAATCTGCCAATTCAAGATCAGTTCACACCGAAATCGAGTCACGTTATGCTTTAATCACATGTCATCTCGTCGCCCGGATAGCTCAGTTGGTAGAGTGCTGACTAGAGGTCCCCGGCTGCTAGGGTCAGCTGGAAACTGGCCCGTAACATGATAGCGGCACTGGGCAACCAGCTGACCATGCCTGACAATTGGCAGAACGTTAAACCGTTGATTACAACTATGTTGCCGAATCGCATTGAACCGCCCGACAGTCAATGTGCTTAGCCATGTTGCCTAGGTTGGATTGGCACGCTGGCACGGTGACACCACAAGTGGGCTTAGATCCTGCCGGCTCCACCCGCTGACCGGGTGCGGTGAGTGCAGTTCCTGGCAACCACGGCCCCGGAAGGACCACGTATGTGCTGATATGCGAATGTCGGCCGGTGATATACTATTGCCGGCCGGTGATACACAGATACAGATACAGACTTGTATTGAGGAAATCCGCAATGAGCTTGTGGCTATCACACAACCTCGCGTTAATATGATAAAACAGCAGGGCAGTAAGGTGAAAATCACAGAACAGTTACACCGATGACCATACAAGTCATAATGAACTACAGCAGGGAGGGCAGTAAATCAGTCCGGCTGGGGCGGCGCGTCAGACAGGTGCCGCCGCAGGTGGCGACCGAAGATCGGCACGGAAAGCCGCAGCAGCTCGGGTGGTAACGAGTTGCATAGGAGTGGGACTCTGCAATCAAATCATCTCTTCTCCATCTCAGTGCGGGATCGGGGGACATTCGGGTCCTGTATGTCCTGACTGGTGGTTCAATATACTATTGTCGGCCTGCGATATGCGATTGTCGGTCAGTTATATAATATTGTCGACCGGTGATACACTATTGTCGGCCGGTGATATACCTACTGCTGTCGGCCGGTGATATACCTACTGCTGTCGGCCGGTGATATGCCTACTGCCGTCGGCCGGTGATATACCTACTGCTGTCGGCCGGTGATATGCCTACTGCTGTCGGCTGGTGATATACCTACTGCTGTCGGCCGGTGATATACCTACTGCTGTCGGCTGGTGATATACCTACTGCTGTCGGCCGGTGATATAATGTTGTCGGCCAGTGACATTATATTGTCGGGCCGTGATATACTATTGTCGGCGTGATATGCTATTGACGCCCGTGATATGCTATTGTCGGCCGTGATATACTATTGTCGACCGTGATACACTATTGTTGGCCGTGATATACTATTGTCGGCCGTGATATACTATTGTCAGCTGGTGCGCAAGGAGAGTGCTAAAAGAGTGAAAAGGGTGAATACATTTTGAGTTGCCAATCCTCATAAAATACATCAAAGGGCGGATAATTTTGCAGATAACTGTAAGATCCAGTTGATGTCTTACTTGCAAAATTTAATAAAAATTCCATACGCAAAACTGACGATGTTGCGCCGGCAACATTTGATGGCAAAATATTTCCATTCACGGACACGTTGAAAACTGCAGCCCCTGTCGTGCGCGGATTAAAAGGCTCTCCCTACATCTATGGCATCAACAAGTTCTCGTTGCTATCCGTCTAAATTTGAATGATTCATCATCTACCAGCCAGGTAGGAAAAACAAGAGGAAATGGAAGTCGGCCCACAATCTTAGTTGCCCAAATCTAACTGCATTACTACACCAGGTATTTTGAAAGGCTTGAAGCACATTTTATGTCTGATCCGTTGCTTAAAACATGCCTAGCGTTAATGCGGGTAAGACACCTCAGTACAGTAATTGTGGCCTTCAGCTGGTTATTGGTGTTTGCATATTCCACCAAGATGTAGCAGCATGATTTTCTGACTCCTAATCGGCTCAAAGGCAGTCTCGAACTTTACAACCTTCTCAGGAATACCATTGGCTTGGAACAAGAAGGCCACTTTCTACAGGCTGCAGTGTTGGGCATCACAACTGGATGAAATGCTGACGGCACGTCGGATAATGTTGTGCACGACGGCCTTCTTGGTGCTAGTAGGATGTGCTAACTCATAACGCAAAATGATAGGCGCTGCCATAGGCTTGAAGCACATTTATGTGTCATAGTTTCCGGAGGGTGTGATGCTCAGGAGCGTATCCAGGAAGGCGAGGATTCCTGTAGTTCCCGAGTGTTCCGGGGTGAACTTGATAGCTGGGAAAACCTGGTGGGATTCTGAGAACCACTCGAGAAGCTTCGGCATGCCATGGCACCAGACACCAAAACTGTCATCGATATGACGGCTGTACACGTCAGGCTTCAACCGGCTGGAGGCCAAGGAGCTGGTTTCCATCATATGCATGTAACTGACAGCCAAAGGCAGCGCAACTCGATGCCAGTCACGGACGTCAAACTAGCGACAGATTCACATTGATATTGAGATTGACAATGGCCGGAAGGGCTGACTCTTCCGATTTCCTTCAAAATTCGCAGACGGGTAGAACTCGACGTACTGATCATCATGAGCATAAAAGCTAAGAGGGGCATTCATAAACAGCTAAGATATTCAAGGTCAAAGGTCATAGTCCATGAGGTCGGACTCTTCAGATTTCCTCCAAAATTGGTCCACAGATAGTGCTCGATGCACTGATCATTATGAGCATAAAAGCTAAGAGGGGCGTTCATAAACAGCTGAGATATTCAAGATCAAAGGTCAGAGTCCATGAGGTTATGAACTGTTTATGAACTGTTTATGAACACCCCTCTTAACTCTTATGCTCATGATGATCAGTGCGTCGAGTACTACCCGTGTACCCATTTTGAAGAAATCACAGGAGTCCGATCTCGATAACCTTTGACCTTTGACCCCGAATATCTCCGTAGTGTTTTGTAATACGGCTTCTTGGTTGAGTTGCTGATAATCTAGGTGCCAAGCTCTACCAGTATGCTCGTTTTCACGATGTTCCACCGGTAAGAATCCAATATCAATCTAGCTTGACGTACATATTGATATTCGTTTCGTGCCTATTCGCTGCATATTCGCACTGGAAGAAGTTTTGACCCGAATAATCCAGCTGTTTATGAACGCCCCTCTTAGCCTTTATGCTCATGATGATCAGTACATCGAGTACTATCTGGGGACTAATTTTGAAGCAAATCTGAGGAGTCCGACCTCATGGACTCTGGCTTCTGACCTTGAATATCTCAGCTGTTTATGAACGCCCCTCTTAGCTTTTATTCTCATGATGATCAGTGCATTGAGAACTACCTGTGGACCAATTGTGAAGGGAATCTGAAGAGTCCGACCTCATGGACTCTGACCTTTGAACTTGAATATATCAGCTGTTTATGAACGCCCCTCCTAGCTTGTATGCTTATGATGATCAGTGCATCGAGCACTATCTGTAGACCAATTTTGAATGGAATCTGAAGAGTCCGACCTCATGGAGTCTGACCTTTGACTTTGAATAGCTCAGCTGTTTATGAACGCCCCTCTTAGCTTTTATGCTCATGATGATCAGTACGTTGTGTTCTACCCGTCTGCGAATTTTGAAGGAAATCGGAAGAGCGCCATTCCGGCCAATATCAATCTCAATATCAATGTGAATCTGTCGCTAGTTTGACGGAAGTATGCCAGGCACTATTCCTGAATATGAGTTGTAGAACTTGTCGCCGAAATGAATGCGAATTAAATATTATTATAAAAGAAACAATTTGTGGTGTTTTAAAAACATTTTTATCTCCCTTAAAGACCATTACTTGTTTTTGGGCATCTAGTCCGAATTCTTGCCGGGGTGGCTTTATAGACAAGGATTCTATTGCGAAGCAGATTTTGTTGCGCGAACCCGGGTCCCACCACCCGATCCATTAATTCCAGTTCAACGGTAGAATTTTGACCGAAAGATTAACGTGCCGTCAATGCACTGACACGGCCTCCCCGGTAGCTCGTCCAAAGCCTTATCGGACCAGACGCCAGCTGACCCTCCTAGCCGGGGGCTAAAAGCGAGCGCGTGAAGCGACTCGAACCCTGTCTTCCCAGGACAGGGGAGACCAACGCAGGCCAGCGCCAGAACCAACTGAGCTACCGGGGCGGCAATATTATGAAATACACTATAAGCGGCAAAACTATGAACTACACTATAAGCGGCAACAATATGAACTACACTAATGAGTTCGTTGACCAATAAACGTTTGAAAACGCGGAACAACTTTTCAACTTATAAAGCAACTTTTGAATGCGCAACATTAACATGGTGCAGAAATCAAATTAGACAATTAGACTTATCACAATTAGAGGTTGTTAAGCAATGGGACCGAAACTGTCATGTCGGGTCAGGTCAGGTCAGATTGGGTCGTGCCATGTCATGCCATGTCATGGCATGTCATGGTCATGCCATGCCATGTCATGTCGTGTCGCTAACATTGTCAAGCTCATCCACGAGTCTAAGGCGCCTATAGAGGTGCGGGACGAACGAAGGCAAGTCTTTACAGCTCTGGTGAAGTCAATCTCTGCACATTTGAGTTATGAGAGTTGAGCCATGAGTATCGGTAGAGCCATGCGCCTTGGATGCAGAACTGAGGTGATTTCGGATGGGATGCATTCACCAAATTACAGTAGTAGCAGAAGCAAAAGGCGTCATTCGTGCTCGGAAATGAACCCGGAACCCCTGATCACTGAACAGACACGCTACCACCACACCACCGCACTGAAAAAAAATTGACGAATGTGACTAAGTCAACGTTGGTAGTCATTTTGTCCAAACGCAAAAACCAAGGCTATACCAAGGGAACTAATGCTAAAACTAAGGGAACTATGGCTAAAACTAAGGGTTCGACTAACTGAACTAACATTGGGTACGAATATGACTAACCAAGGGAACTAATATAACCAGCTATGAAAACCAACATAACTAACTAAGGCTACTACCAGGACTAACCAAGTTCACTAAGGCTACGAGCGAATGGTACTAAGGAAACATTGAAGGGTATAAAGGTAACTAACCCCGGGTACTAAGGCGATTAACCAAGGATAATAAGGTATTAATCGAGGCGACCAACGTAACCAACAGGTAAACAGCCTGGACCGACTAAAGCAATAAGGTGAATACTAAGGCGAACAACCAACGGTACTAATACGACTAACCATGTATACTAATGACACTAACGAAGAAAAGTAAGATAGCCAACGAAGAGTACCAACACATATACTAGAATGACCAACCATGGGTACAACCAGTAATAACGAAAAATACTTTGACTAACAAAAGGCAAATTATGCGACAATCAACGTGGGCGATTCGGAGTAAAGGATGGGTAGGAGGTCCGGTTATGGGCTGGTAGGGTTACAACCCACCTTCGAGGTTGCTTAATCCCACCAAGCACTTGCAACCGATTTTCCAAGACCTCAGTAGTGAGATATTTTCGTGCCCGTGGCAACAGCGACGGCCGGAGATGTTTCCGATGCTGTTGATATTATGCGACATCTGCTGTCGAAACACTGCAGGCGGCGCCAAATCCAACCCATGCACGTTTCAGTAAGGCCCACGTCCATCAGACCATGCACGTCTCAGCAAAGCCTACATTGCAGCCATATTCTTCCTCATTGTGGCGGACCGTGGGAGGGGTTACGATACCATGCCCCCAAGAGGTTTGATTGCAGTAGGTAAGTGACATTCTCCTGTACGGAAAATGCATCCCAACGTTTGTTTTGATTTAGTTCTTAGGTAGACAGCTATATTTTGATTTAGTTCGAAGGTGAAAATAAATCGAAACCCAAAGGGGGACCCCATTGAAACCCAACATTCTTTCATAATCGGTTTTTTTTTGGGGGGGGGGGGGAGAGGGACTTGATCCCTCCACTAAGCCACCATTGAAGCGCGTGTTTGGATCTGCCACTGATACTTGATGTACCGGTAGCCAATGCATGGCTTGCCATATTTTCCCTGCAAGGACTTCTATCGGTTCTATGAATATCTGTCAGTGTTACGTGGTTTAGCCGTTCATCGGTGTGCCATGTAATTGGACACGTAAGAGGCAGGTGCAACTGTAGCAAGGTTACTACTGATTGGAGACAAACGAACAATATCGATAAGTATAGGGAAAATAAGCATAACGTTCGCTACCTGTCAGGTGATCAGTGCACTATACGTTCGCACTCGTCATTATTGGTAAAGCACTGCCGAAGTGTAATTCAAGAAGCCTCAACTGAAGTATATTTACATGGGCGGCGATTAAGCAATATGTACATGCGAACATATAGTAGGAGGTTCGCAGAGTGTGACAAAGGTTAACAAAAGCCTTCATACAATTTTGCAAGACTACATACAGTATGTCAGGTTTGATTTAATTTGCTTCCGTACCACTTCTGCCGCAGGGGTATGGCGCCGTGACCCGGCGTGCAGACGTCGATCTCCCAATAGCCACAGTCAAAAAGTAGCAAGTGTATTCTATGAAAAATAAAACGGATGTTAAACAACTGTGCCGAAATGACCTATCCATGCCATCACATGTCAAAAAGGTTAGAACGGGCTCGATGGCTTCAAACTCTGATCTGATTCGATCCTATGCTGAATAGCAATGCTATTCAAAACAATGTCGAATAGCAATGTTTGCATGTTGAATGATAATACGATGACTCTAGACTAGAATATCGCATGATTAGCACAGCCTTCGGAGCCTCATGGGACTCCTTGCATGACAACCCACACGTCAGTCAAACAGAGAACCTGGATAATCACACAAGCAAAACCGAGGAAACATTCTTTCGAGATCGCAGACGCCCCTCGCCCCCTCTTCGGCTGGTGACCTATGCAAGACAAGAGAGCGCCGAGGGTGGACAGCGGCTGCGGGATGCTAGCAAGTCTAGCACGTTTCCCACTTCTCTATGTCCCTGACGATTGATTTATCCAGGTCCATCTCGCAATGGACGTTCATGACCTTCGTTCGAATGAACCAGTTTGTGTTTCTCACCGACCTCGCCGTTTTTTTTGTGCAGGACGTAGTGAGACACGCACCATAAGCCGACCGCTCCTTCCAGTTTCGCTGCGCGCACTACATGTTCCCCTTCAACGACTACACTCCATCCGTCTTCCTCCTCGATAATGTGCGGGTATGGTGCATCGCCCTCGCTGAAGACCTGCCTGCCCTCCTCCCCCCATCACACGCAGGAACGAGTTCATGGCGTTGTCTGCGAAAATAGCATCAGTCAAATAATGTAGCAAACTAAAGTTGAACTTTGCTTATTATGGAAAATGATCAAGGTGTCAAAGCAAAGCTATTGGAAAAGGGGAGAACAAAGATCGCATACCAGTTGCTCAGAGAACGCCCGACTGAGAAAGAACATCCATGCCTATGTTGCGTAGGAGCTCTTCCAAAGTACAAGCGATCACATTGTCTTGTTCCCAAATGTTCTAACGCAATAACAAAAGCTTAGGGAAGAATGCAAAATAGCATGCAAGGACCGAAAAGATGCACGATTGCCACTTTCATGTCAAATTAAGCATGTTACAAACATACGTTTTTAAAGAGAATGTACTCCTAATAGTGGAAGAGTAACTTTGTGTGTCGAGGTTAACCCGGGAACGGCCGCTGTTCGGCCGACCCTCTCCCTCAAGAGGATATTTGGTCCCCTACTCTTTTCCAAATTAGGCCCGTATAAAAAATGGGTTTCTCTGCGTTGCATAGCTGCATCTCTCTGCGTGAGAAGTCATAGGTTCAGTCATGAAGTGAAGGCTGAACGTCATACCTCTAATAGCTATGCTAAGAGACAAGGTCGGGATTTCGGTTCTCAGCTGACTAATTTTTGTAATATTTCTGCTCCCACCCCACCGCTACATTTCCAGTTTTCGAAGATTCCAGTTCAAAATTATGTATCATTAGAAAGGTCTCGTAGAGATGTCAGCAAGCTGTGACCTATTGAACATGTTTGCCACTGTGAACAGTAGATGGCACCGATGGAGTACTTTCTTGTCTTGTTACCCACAGGATTGGGCACCACAAACTCGTCATATTAGAATATCAAGAGAATATCTCCAGATTCGGCACTGCTTCGATGCTGAGATCCATAAAAAAATGTCACAGTACACCCCAGGCTGGCATCGGACATCCATTTGCAACTCTGTCTCCTCAATAATTGATACCAACTGCACACTTGGCGGGATGAACTGGGGTACATGCATTCTGATCGTCCCTCTATGGTGCACGGAATGGGTGCAACATATCCCTTTTCATGTTCCATGATATTAGCAACGCATTCGCATTCGCATTCAGCATCCTATTCGCATACTCTTCGAATTCGTTCATTTTTTTCAGGATATGATCTTTGTCCCTTGCAAAAGTAAGGCAAACAATGATTCTTCAGTAGGACGAGCGGTTCGATCTCCAGAGGTCCAGAGAGGTCACTCGGGTAAAAACGGTGTACCGTATAAAATTCGAAGTATTTCACTTAGCCGAATGATTCCAACGCTCAGATGTCCTCTGTCCATCAAAGATGCAGCACATCGAATTACTTGAACTTCAATGTCACAGTTTGACCTCAGGTCACCGAAGTTGGTTTTACTCATGCACTATATCTATTTACCGGGTACCGAATAAAATCATGGTGATACATTGGGTATAACTGATTTTTGCAGGCCATAGTCTACATAGCACGTACATAGAGCACATCAATCAAAATGACCCATTATGGCCACTGATTCATCACCGTTCGCCAAAAAAAAAATGCAACCATACCAAATTCTTGTGTACCCGATAATTTCCGCAAAATTTTACTTGGCACGACGAAAAAGCACCCAGACATTGGTTATGACCCATGGATGCAGCACATTGAAGCATCTGGCCTACCATCTCATAGTTTGACCTATATTCGCAAAATACTGTTTTGACCATGCATTATTGCCATCTACGGGGTACCTGATAATACCATCCTAAATACATTCATCGGATGGACATTAGCGCCTAAAAATCTCCCATCGGACAAGAAAGCAGCACATCCAAGCATGTCACATTCAAGGTCACCATTAGACCTCAGGTTAACGAAGACTTTAACATTACACCCTATGGGGAAAATCACTGTGTACCGAATACAATTTTCCTAAATACATTTATCGGATGGATATTAGCGTTGAATAATCGCCCACCGAGCAAGGACGCAGCACATCCGAGCATATGCCGTCAGTCAGCGTTTGACCTCAGGTCAGGTTTAATGAAATTCAGAAAAAGAAAGTAGTCCACTTGGGTACCGTATGTGGGCCAAACGAAGCATTGAATGTAGACTATCTCAACACTCATGCATGCACCAGCAACACAAGAAGCAGCACACTGCGTGACCTGACCTCTATCGATGACGCATTTCATCAGGTAGCACTAGCGTCCCATTCAACAACGTATTCAGAAACCATTTCACTAATGTCCTCGGATTCGTCCGAAAATTTGACACAACCTTCACAGACATATCCGTACATGCATCCCGAAACCATTTTCTGCTACGACGAACCATTTCGCCTTCAGAGGCGAAAAGGTCAGCCAGGTCAAATCTGGGGTACCGCATAACTTGCCGGATAATTCACTTATTGGAATAATTCAAACGCTTGTGCCACCGCTATCAGGGTGGCATGCGGCACACCAAGTCAACTGGTCACTCGAGGTCACCATCAGACCTCAGGTCAACGAAGACTTTAACATTACACCCTATGTGAATATCACGGAATACCGAATACAATTTTCCTGAATACATTTTTCGGATGGATATTAGCGTCGAATAATCGCCCACCGAGCAAGGGCGCAGCACATCCGAGCATGTGACCGTCAGCGTCAGCGTTTGACCTCAGGTCAGCGTATGACCTGGCTGACCTTTTCGCCTCTGAAGGCGAAATGGTTCGCCGTAACAGGAAATGGTTTCGGTATGCATGTACGGATATGTCTGGGAAGGTTGTGTCAAATTTTCGGACGAATCGGAGGACATTAGTGAAATGGTTTCTGAATGCGTTGTTGAATGGGACGCTAGTGCTACCTGATGAAATGCGTCATCGATAGAGGTCAGGTCACGCAGTGTGCTGCTTCTTGTGTTGCTAGTGCATGCATCAGTGTTGAGATAGTCTACATTCAATGCTTCGTTTGGCCCACATACGGTATCCAAATGGACTACTTTCTTTTTTCTGAATTTAATAAAACCTGACCTGAGGTCAAACGCTTGCGCTGACGGTCACATGCTCGGATGTGCTGCGTCCTTGTTCGGTGGGCGATTATTCGACGCTAATATCCATCCGATAAATGTACTTAGGAAAATTGTATTCGGTACACCGTGATTTTCCCCATCGCGTGTAATGCTAGATTCTTCGTTGACCTGAGGTCTAATGGTGACCTCGAGTGACCAGTTGACTTGGTGTCTGCATGCCACCCTGATAGCGGTAGCACAAGCGTTTGAATCATTCCAATAAGTTAATTCTCCGGCAAGTTATGCGGTTCCCCAGATTTGACCTGGCTGACCTTTTCGCCTCTGAAGGCAAAATGGTTCGTCGTAGCAGAAAATGGATTCGGGATGCATGCACGGGTATGTCTGCGAAGGTTGTGTCTAATTTTCAGACGAATCGGAGAACATTGGTGAATTCGTTTCTGAATGCGTTGTTGAATGGGACGCTATTTTGACCATTTGACCTGAGGTCAAATGGTGAGCTTTAAGGTGACATGCTTGGATGTGCTGTTTTATTTTCCGATGGGAGATTTTTTGGCGCTAATGTCCATCCAATGAATGTATTTAGGAGGGTATTATCAGGTACCCCGTAGATGGCAATAATGCATGGTCAAAACAGTATTTTGCGAACATAGGTCAAACTATGAGATTGTAGGCCAGATGCTTCAATGTGCTGCATCCATGGGCCATAACCAATGTCTGGGTGCTTATTCGTCGTGCCAAGTAAAATTTTGCGGAAATGATTGCGTACACAAGAATTTGGTATAGTTGCATTTTTGTTCTTTTTTGGCGAACGGTGATGAATCAGTGGCCATAATGGGTCATTTTGATTGATGTGCTCTATGTGCGTGCTATGTAGACTATGACCTGCAAAAATAAGGTATATCAAATGTGTCACCATGATTTTATTCGGTACCCCGTAAATAGATATAGTGCATGAGTAAAACCAACTTCGCTGACCTTAGGTCAAACTGTGACATTGAAGTTCACGTAATTCGACGTGCTGCATCTTTAATGGTCGACCTTAGGTCGACTCTTCGACATATACGTGAACATTTGTCACATGCCAAATATAATCTTGTGTCACCTTCATGTGCTCTTGAATGCTTGCAATATTTGTGTCCGTCATGAAACTCGATATTACAAAGCAAACACTGAAGCATGTTGATTCCCTGAAATTCAAGACTGTGACCGTCTAGTAGGGACTTTAATAAAAGGAAGAAATCTAGTCCGAATCCTTGCTGGGGTGGCTTATGGACCATGGTTATATTGCTGAGCAGAGCTTGTTGCGTGAACGTTGGCCCTACCACCCGATCTGTAAAATCCAGTTTGGCGGCAGAATTTCGACTGAGTTTAACTTTCCACCAATGCACCGACAAGGTAGCTCGTCCCCGGCCTTATCGCACCAGTTGCCAACTGACCCTCCCGATCGGGGCTAAATGCGAGCGCGTGCAGCGACTCGGACCCCATCTTGCCAGGACAGGAGAGACCAATGCAGGCCAGCGCTCTAGCCAATTGAGCTATCGGGGCAGCTACTTTGCGATAAATGGTGCAAAAAAACAACAACAGAAATTACTCGGATGTACTTTGCTTTTTTGTGTTTTTTTTTTTTTGGGGGGAAGTACACATTCATAACTAACGGCAAAAATATCGCAATGTAACAATTAAAACAAACCACAATCACAACCAGAGTATCAAGAGCTCCTGTGTAGCAAACAGCAGTGAACAAAGAAGGCCATGTGGGAAAGTGGCAGATGTAGTGCAGCACAGGGCTGGAGAAAGTAGGAACAGAAGAAAATCCGATACGATGAGTGTTAACCTCGCTGGCAATGCAAGGAGCAATAAGCTTGGATCAATGGATTTTTCATTAAATGCAGGGAATGTCGGGAATAAAATCGAGCTTACTATGGCCAGAAAATGACACAACCAGCGCTTCACGGCTGCATGATCAGTGAAAAGATGGATTTGGACTGCATTACTGAAGTATGTACTCATGGAACTATTCATGGTGATAGCTTACAGGAGCTTGCATTGGCAGGACATATCATTTGCATACCACAGGCAATCTAAAATAAGGGGAGGGGAATTCTAGCAGCTGGTAGACAGCCATGTCAAACCAGTAGGTAGAAAGAATTTCAATATAATACAAATTTCAGTCTCATTTACAAAGGAAGGAAATAGTCGCATCATTTTACTGATACTCAGAAACACGTTTCAACAATATCTTTTTCTCAAAGTGCCATATTGGAACAAAAATACAAATTTCCTGCCTAACCTCTTCTTAAAGAACAATTTTTTACCACCTTAAAAATAAAGAAGATCGAAGCAAAATACCTTAACCTACCCTAAATTAGCCTAACGACTGTGTTTGATTTATGGAGGTAAAATGTGTGCAAAACGTCTTTCCCGAGCAACTTAAACTGCAATATTACCCTCTTTTCTTGCTTCACTGAGGAAAAACGTGCAATTTTGTGAATGACCCAGACTGCAATAATACCCATAAATGGATGGCCAGATCATCACCATGTTAATAATCATCATTGTTTCCAGGTCTCAAATGCACCTTAAAGGAAAATGTAACCAAAATGTCAACCACCATTTTGAGGGTAGGTACGGCACTTCCACAATGATAAATTATTCGTGAAGTAGGGTGGTATATACCACTTTCTGAACACTGAACTGACATTCTTCCCAACGGAGTATTGACATCGTACTTCGTGACGAGTCGTTATATAGTCTTGATATCTAATTTCTAAGTCTCTTGTTGATAAGTATCATGCTGATGCTTACCATTGTGGATTTTGATGCACAAACATTTATTAGCACCGTTCCAGGTAGGATTGCCTGCCTATGATGTGGACTGCTATACAACATCAGTTGATAAGGATATATATTATATATTGCTATCACTAAAATATTTTCCCCTAAATTAGGTATCTCAAAACAAAGGAAAAACGCGCACATATGAGCGTGCTCTCGAATCTAAATTGTGTTTGAAGAACTTATTATGGTAGGTTATATCGTTTCCGTGGCAAATTTCGACATCCTACTGGACTCATTTCAACATCTCACACCTAATGAAAACAAATTATTTTAACACTGCACTTCCAAGCCTCATACAATAGTGCATTATGTTTTTTTTTTATCCAGGATCAGTTGAGAATGACCACAAATACGAACTTCAAATGAGTAGGTATGTGGGGCAAATTTTCAAATTAGTTTCAAATTAGATACAGGGGTATAGCTTGGTGTGTCTTTGAGAGGGCACTTGCCAATCAATCTTGGCTGTGCCCTCCGAATAATGTAGACTTTTAACATGGGACACTATGTGGTATGCCTTCCAATCCATTTTGGCCCACCCATTGCCTTCATGTAGTGTGCATTCACAAACATTTTCAAAAATCTGCACCTATGATTAAGTGGGTATCTCTGTGGGTGTTCATAGACTGTAGCAGCCCTTATTTTTGCAAGTCATTGTCAATTGTCCCAAAGGTAGGCCTTGTGTATGCCCATGCTTAGACCCAGGGAACTAAGAAGAAATTGTTCTTGAAGGTAGTTATTAGATTCTTGGAATTTCTTTTCCCAACTCAATACTTATGATTGTGATTCACATTATGTGACCACTTGTTTCCTCTGTAAATGCTCAGTTTTCAGTTGGCAGGTAAAATAATACCAGAAAAGGGGGCATTGAGTTGGGTAATGTAGCATTAAAAATCATGTTATTCAACGAAAAAATGTGGCATGACCTAACGTACCTGGCTTAACATACCATGTCAAAAGATAAAAAACTAACCTAGCGCTAACCTGCTTTGTGAAGAACTTCTTGAATGTTAATTTTTAAATACCAAAAAAAACTTAAAAGCCTAACTTAGCCAAACAAATATAACCATTTTCTTTGCTACATGGAGATAAAATGTGTGTAAAACCTCTCATTCAGGGCACAATCATACTGAAATCATACTGATCATACTGATCTCAAGGCACAATCATACTGAAACTGATTGGGTGTTAAAGCGCCAGGTTCTTCGGCAACAAGAAGTACATTGAGATTGCTCTGGAAGGTAATGGAAAGCAATATGATCTTTAAAACAACACTACAACACCCTTCACCCTGCAACAGTGAGTGACTGAGGTAGGTGTCATATATGACACTTACATGGCACCTATGACACCTATGACACTTGAAGTATCTAGAGATAATGTTGATAATGTTGCGGAGAGCTGTGTTGAGCATAGTCGAATTGAAGATTATTATAAAAAGTAACCAAATGGTCTTATTATTAAGTAAGATCGGATACAAAATCGGTCTAATCTATTTCGGGCGTGACCCTTCTTCGGAGAAAATAAACATACAGAGACAATTTACGCACATGCTATATATATTAAGCCGTCTCCTAATATTGACGAAATCATAACCTATAACCCATACGAACCCAACGAACCCATAACCTATATTGGGGAAACCACACGCATGGTTAGGGACAGACACATGGAACACATCAGAGACGCAAAGAACGAAACGAAAAACACCCCTTTTGGAGAGCATTTCGCCATAAATCACCCAGAAAGCACCATCACTCCAGCAACGCTCAGCATCACAATCTTGCGGACTTGTAAAGACTTGGCAGAACTCAAAATTGCAGAATCCATTGAAATCAGGAACCAAAATTCCCCTTAAACACAATGGTAGCATTATGAACCCTTTTAAAGCCAGTTCCCTATACAGCATGACACTGTACAGACGTCACCTGCACTCGCCGACTTCACCATGTACGCACCCACGTGTTCCCTAACTCACTTACACACTCGTTCATCCACACACGCGAACACTTCGAGAGCACTGACGTATCACGGATATGTGTATATAGAAAGGCATAGGGTAGGTGTATACAGAGGGTGTCTAGGGAAACGACGAACATTTTGGCTCTGTTAGTGTCGCATCACATGTAATTGTTACAATGCCCTTTGTTATGTTGTAATTTAAATACTTGGACGCAGATGATGATTTCGTCAATATTGGTACACGGCTTAATATATATAGCATGTGCGTAAAATCCTGTGCGTAAAATGTCTATATGTTTATTGTCACCGAAGAAGGGTCACGCCCGAATATATTAGACCGATTTTTTATCCTATTTTACTTAATAATATGAGCATTTGGTTACTTTTTATAATCATTTTTATACTTATCCCAATTCCCAATCCCAAGTATCCCAATTCATTTTTACTTGGGTGTCGGATGTAAAGAACCATATTCTGTTCTTGACTTGATTGTTTTTAAATTGAGTCTTCAAAAACAGTTCAGGCTAGGTGAGGTTATGTTTGGTTTGTCATTAAAAATTTTGGGAAAAAATTGTTAGGAAATTTGCCATTAAAAAGAATTGGTCAATTTATGTTTTAGGGTGTTTTTTTTTATTTCTTCAGAATACTATGTTTATGAAGGTGACTAAGATGATGGGACCACTTATTTTCTGTGCAAATGCAACTACAAAAATTGTTTTAAAAATTTGAAAAACTGTCAAGGTTAAAAGCCTGAACTAACGTAGCCTAACCAAACCTAACCCATTTGTTTGCTTTATGGAGGCAAATGCATGCAAAAACTTTTCTTGTTACCACCTTAAAGCACAACAATACTGAAAATCTTCGGTTTTTTATCAGAAAAGAATTTCAGAAAAATAATTTATATTTTTGTCTTCAAAAGCAACTTAGGTTAGGTTAGGTTTCTTGTTTAATTTTGAGAGTTATCAGAAAATGAATTTTTATACATAAAAAAAAATTATTGGTTTTTCTCCAAAGGTATGTTATGTTAAGTTAGGTTAGGGTATGTTATGTTGCATTTTTATTTCTTTTCTTAACATTTCTTTTTATGCTGTTACCTAACTCAAACCTTTTTTGCCTTTATTATACCTGAAAAGTAAGCATTTGCACAGAAAATACATGGTTCCATAATCTTATATACCACGTTATGGACCACGTTTATGTCGTTATATATACCACTTTATATACTTATATTATACCACGTTTATGAAGGTGACTATAGTCACCTTCATAAACGTGGTATTCCAAAGGTTAATTTTATTTTAAACACCTTAGAGCACGAATTTACCAAAGAATTTGATTTCTTGCATGGAAGGTTAGGCTAGGTTAGGTTAGGTTATGTTACATCTTTTCTTCTATATTTTGAACATTACTTGCTATGCTAGGTATATTACCCAACTCCAAGCCACTTTTTGGTTGTTAGTTTTCCTGTCAGCTGACAAGTATGCATTTGCAGAGGAAATGAGTGGTTACATCATGTTCAGCATATTAAAAACACTGCATTTAAAAAATAAAATTCCAAGAAAACAGAAATTACCTTAAACTGGAAATTTACCATCTGGCAAGAGGAAGTTGGGGGAGGGGGGGGGTGACTTTATTTCAAAGAGAGAGCATTTTCCTTTCAGAAGAATGCATTCAACTGAAAATTTTCAGGGGTGCACTCAAGCCTTCCCAGAGGGGCACCACCTTCCTCTGGTGGTGGTGGTGGGGGGGGGGGGCGCATTCCCCCAGTGGCCCCCATTGTAACCGTCCCTGATTGAATGCCATTCATGTCTGGTGTGCTTTATGCATTCACACCTGGTGTGCTATCATGCACTTATCTCTCGGATGCACTGACACAGACCGACAGAAGATCGCAATGGACAGGTCAACATCCGATTTAGATTTAGAACACTTCTGGTATGTGGAGTTTCCAACCCAAATTGGCGAATTTAGACCCATTGAGATACTCAAGTAGGTACCTACACTAACTCGACTAAGAAACATGCACACAGGCAAAACACTCACCTTGCACAGACACAATGCAGAATGAGAACGATGAAGAACGATGGAAGCTAGTGCAACAGCTAGAACGATGAAATATGCACGTAATTAAACAAAAGCGATTATGAGCTTGGCAGCGCAGCGCTATGCACAGCGTCAGTCTTGATACAATAATGGCGGCCGTCGTGGCAGAGGCCTCGTGTTCTGGAGCATTCTTACTACGAGCAAAACCATGACTACTAACCAAGACATCTAATACTACCAGCAAACTCAACTAGGGAATTGACCAACACAGCTACAAACTGGCCTTACTAATGCTTTACCAATTAAACTAACTATGTCCAGAACTAAGACATCACTAAAGCAAAGACAGTAAGATGTTGGTAGCATTGGTTAGTTGTTTTAGTTGATTGACCTTAGTGACTAAGGAGGATACAAACAGCACAACCCCAGCAAGAGTCGGTGTGGTTGGCAAGCTTAGTTTTCTTCTTAGTTGCTTGGTAGGGCACCAAGGCAGTGACAAAGACATTTATGTCAATTAGTTGCAGCACCTAACCCTGTCGGTGAATCTGTTAGTAGGCATGGTTAGTACTCTTGGTTTTTTGCTCGTATTTCCCTTAGTTTTTGTCATCGTTAGTCAATTTTTTTTCAGTGCGGGGACGGGCGGTGACCAGACACGCTACCACCACGCCACCGGGGACGGACGGTGACCAGACACGCTACCACCACACCACCGGGGACGGACGGTGACCAGACACGCTACCACCACACCACCGGGGACGGACGGTGACCAGACACGTTACCACCACACCACCGGGGACGGACGGTGACCAGACACGCTACCACCACACCACCGGGGACGGACGGTGACCAGACACGCTACCACCACACCACCGGGGACGGACGGTGACCAGACACGTTACCACCACACCACCGGGGACGGACGGTGACCAGACACGCTACCACCACACCACCGGGGACGGACGGTGACCAGACACGCTACCACCACACCACCGGGGACGGACGGTGACCAGACACGTTACCACCACACCGCCGGGGACGGGCGGTGACCAGACACGTTACCACCACACCACCGGGGACGGACGCTGACGCTACCACCACACCACCGGGGACGGACGGTGACCAGACATGCTACCACCACACCACCGGGGACGGACGGTGACCAGACATGCTACCACCACACCACCGGGGACGCACGTTGACCAGACACGCTACCACCACACCACCGGGGACGGACGGTGACCAGACACGTTACCACCACACCGCCGGGGACGGGCGGTGACCAGACACGTTACCACCACACCACCGGGGACGGACGCTGACGCTACCACCACACCGCCGGGGACGGACGGTGACCAGACATGCTACCACCACACCACCGGGGACGGACGGTGACCAGACATGCTACCACCACACCACCGGGGACGCACGTTGACCAGACACGTTACCACCACACCACCGGGGACGGACGCTGACGCTACCACCACACCGCCGGGGACGCACGTTGACCAGACACGTTACCACCACACCACCGGGGACGGACGCTGACGCTACCACCACACCGCCGGGGACGGACGGTGACCAGACACGTTACCACCACACCACCGGGGACGGACGGTGACCAGACATGCTACCACCACACCACCGGGGACGCACGTTGACCAGACACGCTACCACCACACCACCGGGGACGGACGGTGACCAGACATGTTACCACCACACCACCGGGGACGCACGTTGACCAGACACGTTACCACCACACCACCGGGGACGGACGGTGACCAGACACGCTACCACCACACCACCGGGGACGGACGGTGACCAGACATGCTACCATCACACCACCGGGGACGCACGTTGACCAGACACGTTACCACCACACCACCGGGGACGGACGGTGACCAGACACGCTACCACCACACCACCGGGGACGGACGGTGACCAGACACGCTACCACCACACCACCGGGGACGGACGGTGACCAGACACGCTACCACCACACCACCGGGGACGGACGGTGACCAGACACGCTACCACCACACCACCGGGGACGGACGGTGACCAGACACGCTACCACCACACCACCGGGGACGGACGGTGACCAGACACGCTACCACCACACCACCGGGGACGGACGGTGACCAGACACGCTACCACCACACCACCGGGGACGGACGGTGACCAGACACGCTACCACCACACCACCGGGGACGGACGGTGACCAGACACGCTACCACCACACCACCGGGGACGGGCGGTGACCAGACACGTTACCACCACACCACCGGGGACGGACGCTGACGCTACCACCACACCGCCGGGGACGGACGGTGACCAGACATGCTACCACCACACCACCGGGGACGGACGGTGACCAGACATGCTACCACCACACCACCGGGGACGCACGTTGACCAGACACGTTACCACCACACCACCGGGGACGGACGCTGACGCTACCACCACACCGCCGGGGACGCACGTTGACCAGACACGTTACCACCACACCACCGGGGACGGACGCTGACGCTACCACCACACCGCCGGGGACGGACGGTGACCAGACACGTTACCACCACACCACCGGGGACGGACGGTGACCAGACATGCTACCACCACACCACCGGGGACGCACGTTGACCAGACACGCTACCACCACACCACCGGGGACGGACGGTGACCAGACATGTTACCACCACACCACCGGGGACGCACGTTGACCAGACACGTTACCACCACACCACCGGGGACGGACGGTGACCAGACACGCTACCACCACACCACCGGGGACGGACGGTGACCAGACATGCTACCATCACACCACCGGGGACGCACGTTGACCAGACACGTTACCACCACACCACCGGGGACGGACGGTGACCAGACACGCTACCACCACACCACCGGGGACGGACGGTGACCAGACACGCTACCACCACACCACCGGGGACGGACGGTGACCAGACACGCTACCACCACACCACCGGGGACGGACGGTGACCAGACACGCTACCACCACACCACCGGGGACGGACGGTGACCAGACACGCTACCACCACACCACCGGGGACGGGCGGTGACCATACACGCTACCACCACACCACCGGGGACGGACGGTGACCAAACACGCTACCACCATACCACCGGGGACGGACGGTGACCAAACACGCTACCACCACGCCACCGGGGACGGACGCTGACGCTACCACCACACCACCGGGGACGGGCGGTGACCAGACACGCTACCACCACGCCACCGGGGACGGACGCTGACGCTACCACCACACTACCGGGGACGCACGTTGACCAGACACGTTACCACCACACCGCCGGGGACGGACATGCTACCACCACGACACCGGGGACGGACGCTGACCAAACATGCTACCACCACGTCACCGGGGATGGACAGTAACCAGACATGTTACTACCACGCCACCGGGGACGGACGGTGATCGCCGGCAGCGGAGCGAGATCAACGGTTAGCCGTTCTTGCCGTTCTCTTTCATCGCCGACCTTTCTCCTTGAACAAAGGCTTGGAGTACTTCGGGAGAAATGTATTTGCGATGCACGTTCGGAAATCACAAAATCAAAAGAGTATGGCTGGCCGTTGAGAAGATTGAGCAAATTAGAACTTGAAATGTTATATTGCATCGTGAATCCCTTTTGAAGTTGCCCGAGAGAGGAAATGCTGCCGTTAGCCATGTTCTTTAAGCAAATATTACGACCAATTCATGAAGAATATTTTGATGAAAACGGGAAAAAATGCAAGCTTATAAGAGCACATATCTCCCTGAATGGATAAATTAGAACGTGAAGCGTCGTAACAAAAGTGTTGTGACGGTTTCAGAAGCATTGCGGTCGGATGTGGCCATGACGGTCGGATGTAGCCGTGGCGGTCGGTGTAGCCATGGCGGTCGAGTGTGGCCATGCGCTCTGGAATAGCCATGGCGGTCGGGTGTAGCCGATATTTCTAGCCGGTATTTTTTACGAAGCTGCACCGTCCGTAAATTGTAATGTGATTTTATCCTTTATCTTTTACAATTTTATCTAACGTGATGGCAGGAATGTGATCAATTGACTAGGTATTTCGTAAGTTCCACAATGTGGCAGTGCCTTAATAAATGACTTTGACTTTGACTTTGTAGCCATGGCGGTCTGGAGTAGCCGTGGTAGTCGGGTGTAGTCATGGCGATCGGATGTAGCCGTGGCGGTCGGGTGTAGCCATGGCGGTTGGATGTAGCCATGGCGGTCGGTGTAGCCGTGGCGGTCGGGTGTAGCCGTGGCGGTCGGATGTAGCCATGGCGGTCGGATGTAGCCATGGCGGTCGGTGTAGCCGTGGCGGTCGGGTGTAGCCGTGGCGGTCGGGTGTAGCCGTGGCGGTCGGGTGTAGCCATGGCGGTCGGATGTAGCCGTGGCGGTCGGGTGTAGCCATGGCGGTCGGGTGTAGCCATGGCGGGCGGGTGTAGCCGTGGCGGTCGGGTGTAGCCATGGCGGTCGGGTGTAGCCATGGCGGTCGGGTGTAGCCGTGGCGGTCGGGCGTAGCCGTGGCGGTCGGGCGTAGCCGTGACGGTCGGGTGTCGCTATGGTAGTCGGGTGTAGCCGTGGCGGTCGGTGTAGCCGTGACGGTCGGGTGTCGCTATGGCGGTCGGGTGTAGCCGTGACGGTCGAGTGTCGCTATGGTAGTCGGGTGTAGCCGTGGCGGTCGGTGTAGCCGTGACGGTCGGGTGTCGCTATGGTAGTCGGGTGTAGCCGTGGCGGTCGGTGTAGCCGTGACGGTCGGGTGTCGCTATGGTAGTCGGGTGTAGCCGTGGCGGTCGGGTGTAGCCGTGGCGGTCGGTGTAGCCCTGGGGGTCGGGTGTAGCCGTGGCGGTCGGGTGTAGCCATGGCGGTCTGGAGTAGCCATGGCGGTCTGGAGTAGCCATGGCGGTCGGGTGTAGCCGTGGCGGTCGGGCGTAGCCGTGGCGGTCGGGCGTAGCCGTGACGGTCGGGTGTCGCTATGGTAGTCGGGTGTAGCCGTGGCGGTCGGGTGTAGCCATGGCGGTCGGTGTAGCCGTGACGGTCGAGTGTCGCTATGGTAGTCGGGTGTAGCCGTGGCGGTCGGTGTAGCCGTGACGGTCGGGTGTAGCCATGGCGGTCGGTGTAGCCGTGACGGTCGAGTGTCGCTATGGTAGTCGGGTGTAGCCGTGGCGGTCGGTGTAGCCGTGACGGTCGGGTGTCGCTATGGTAGTCGGGTGTAGCCGTGACGGTTGGGTGTAGCCGTGGCGGTCGGTGTAGCCGTGACGGTCGGGTGTAGCCATGGCGGTCGGTGTAGCCGTGACGGTCGAGTGTCGCTATGGTAGTCGGGTGTAGCCGTGGCGGTCGGTGTAGCCGTGACGGTCGGGTGTCGCTATGGTAGTCGGGTGTAGCCGTGGCGGTCGGGTGTAGCCGTGGCGGTCGGGTGTCGCTATGGTAGTTGGGTGTAGCCGTGACGGTCGGTGTAGCCGTGACGGTCGGGTGTACCATGGCGGTCGGGTGTAGCCGTGGCGGTCGGGTGTAGCCGTGGCGGTCGGTGTAGCCGTGACGGTCGGGTGTCGCTATGGTAGTCGGGTGTAGCCGTGGCGGTCGGGTGTAGCCGTGGCGGTCGGGTGTAGCCATGGCGGTCGGGTGTAGCCGTGGCGGTCGGGTGTAGCCGTGGCGGTCGGTGTAGCCGTGGCGGTCGGGTGTCGCTATGGTAGTCGGGTGTAGCCATGGCGGTCGGGTGTAGCCGTGGCGAATATTCGCTGAGGGTGTAACCAAGCCGGGCTGTTCAGATGAACGTTTGTGCCATGTACATGGGAGTGGACTGACTCGTATTTCACCCTCGCTCGTAATTACATGGGAATAAAGCTGCGCTCGGACGCACTGCACTTACTCTCACCTGTATAGCTTGTGACCAGTAGCGGAACATCATGCTGTTAGTGGGGGATAAACACAGAGTTCTCTCACATGATGCTGAGACGTAAAGATATAACAAACAAACATATGCACGGCTTAATGACAGCCACCGGGGCCATCTGGATTAAACCTATATGGGGATACTATATGAGGAACCTATATGCTGTGAAAACAGAAGAAACAGAAAAAGACACTGAAACCCTAATCAATGTGATATCATGAGTTCGGAAGCAAATGACCACTCTCATCAACTTCACATACCCGAAGGAAGGTTGTGGATCCACTGCTATGTGCACCTGCTCCTAGCATAATTCCCCATCTTGAAGTGTCGAACATACCTACTAGCATGAACCCCACCCAATTCATTCCAATACATATTCCGTACTGCACGACGTGGAACTAGAAAATAAGATTCTTTGACCTAAATAATGCATCCACCACAGTTGAAAACACATTCCATGAGGGACTCTCCACTACATCACCAAACAGCCCTATTAGACTCATCAACCACCCGTTAACTGAAACTTCGTTGACGTTTAGCTGTCTTTCCTTGGCGTGCCAAATCTGCATCGGTAATCTCTATGTGATTCCCCAAGTTGAACAGCATCATTCAGATGGGCATTATCCAACTCATTTGCTAACATAGACATCTCACCGGGACGGGGGTGGTCGAGTGGCTGAGGTGTTGAGCTTTGGATACGAAGGTACCGGGTTCCACACTAGCACCACTCAATCAGTCGACAATGTCAATCAATGTCAATCGACATACAGTTAACTGGAAAATACGTTTTGGGAGATTTTGACCAGATATAGGGAAGTTATTAACCACTAGAATAGAGGAAATTCCCGAACTCAAATGTGACCTTTCACCCGAGGTGGAAGGTGGCCAGCGAACCCAAGCTTCAAAAAGGACACTATTCGAGAAAAAATACTCATCAGCCGCAAGGCGTCCGCTTTCCCAATCTGTTTCGAATGTTCCGTTCGCCATCTGGCATGAGTGCAAGTTGACCCCACCTCGCCCGATTGTGTGGCAGCCGGCCATCCACCCGAGCGCATGTCCAGTGGTGGGCCATTCCACGCTCGACACGAACGCCACAGCGATGGCCAACCCATGCTCGACACGAACGCCACAGCGATGGCCATTCCACGCTCGACACGAACGCCACAGCCATGGCCAATCCATGCTTGATACGAACGCCACGGCGATGAGCGCCGCGCAAACTGTGCGAACACAGGTCACCGGACACACTGGCCGTCGCGTGCGGCCCTAGTGTATCGGCCAGATACTGGGTAGCCGCTGGCGACATGTCCCAATATCTGTCCAGGGGAAGTGACGTCATGTAATGGTCTGCAGATGATGTGCAGGTCCCGTTTTACGATCACGTTATCTAGTTTCGTCTACCCTGGCTGTGATAGCGTGGGAGACACTCGCTCGTGGTACCCTATGCCTGTTGTCGCGCGGGTACCGTAGTTAATGCACTTCTCTGCACTCGCCTTTGCTGCGTAGCCGTACAATCGTCCCAGACAGATGCATAGTAACGTATGTGAGGGAGCATCCATGCTTCTACCGTCAGCTGCTTTGCTTCCCACGGAATGCGGCGCTGCATTCTGGCAAGGCCTATCAAAATGCGGCACCGACAGCGCATGCTGCTTGGAATGTGGTTTTTCCATGTCAGGCACTGTGTCTAGGCTGGTGTCCGGCTTCCTGGCGGATTGCGAAGGAGCAATTTCTGAGTCTCAAGGTTTTTATTGATAGTCAGGGTCAATGTTCGTGCACCTGGATTTAAAAATGAGCTCAGTTTTGGTTGAGTATATTTTAGATCCGTTCTGTGTGAACCAATCGATAGCAATTGACACACTGATATCAACAAGCTCCTTCAGTTTTAAAGGATTTTGGTAGATCTGTGTCCAGAAATGGGGCATCATCCACACAGATGTCCACCTTTCCTTGTGGTGTATGCTGTGGTAGGTCATTAATGCAAATTAGGAACAGAACTGAACCACACATTGAGTCCTGAATCACTCCGTGTATGATTTGTACTTCACTGGAGCCACCCATCACAGACTGGGTGCATCCCTGCAACCAGGTCCGAACTCATCGGTCGTCAATCCCGTACCGCCCTATCTTCTCAAGAAGACGGCCGTGCCCGACACTGTCAAACGCTTTCGACGTGTCCGTGGTGAGTAGTGACGCCACCGGGCCTCCATCGGCGTTGTTTGGGTTCGTTCTTTGTCACGTTCCGTTCGCGGATTCCGTAGACTCTAACGTCATATGTTGTTCTTTGTTCATACCTCGCGAAATCTGCGCCAAGATTTCGTGGATTCCGCGGGAAACGCGAGGACTTTAATTAAGCTTACTGCGGTAAGCTGTCCATGCCGGGTCCCGTGTGGTTTCGTGCAAGATGGCGACGCTCTTGGGACGTGGTGATCAGACCACGATAGATGTGGAAAGTACGTTGGTAATCCTGTGAAGGCGATACAATTGGGCAAGTTGTGCAAAAATGCCGCCATAAGAATTGGTACAGTCCGGATTATTTTTGCAGGGGAGGGGAGCGGCGCGCGCGTTGGCCCTAGCCTGGAAATCGCTTTTATGACCGCAACCGGGAGGTGTTCAGCACACAAGAGTAATATATTGACTAATTTAGTGGATGAAGGATGACGCTGATGACCGTAATTTCGTACGCACGCTTCCACACTTGCTGCACCGGTGGCTTGCTCGTCTTGCTGCACCGGTTGGTTGGCAGCTGAAGTGCTTGGCGACTCTAGCTGCGACCGACAGCTTGTGTCCAACTTTCGCTTCAGGTTGCACGTTGTGCGGAGCAGTTTAGAAGAACCCTTTAAACAGCGTTGGCTCGATGTCAAACTGCCTGCAGTGCGAGTGGTAAGACAAAATGTTACTTGGCACAACATACTGAGAAATATGTAATAACATCGTTACTTGTGAAACGTTGACGTTCGTGAGGTCCACACACATTGTAATAAGGAACGAAAAATAACCCAACAAATTAACGTTCATCACCAGCTCATTCATGCTCTCACAGCCATGCACGTGAAGAGCGTTGGTTTACGTTTATGCCAAATGCCTTCAATTAACCGATAACATCAACAGCTAGCGTATCTCTTCTCACCGACGTTTCATCCAGAAGAGAAAAAATATGCATGCCAGCAGCATCTGTGATGCCTTTTTCGGATGACCAGTATGATTCATATGATGAAGAAAAACCGCTTGTTTCTTCAACTCTTTCTTTCTGTGTTTCCGCTTCAGCATCAGCACGCGAGGTCTGTTTTCAAGCCTTTTGAACACGGTTCCAATACACTCTTGTATTTAACCTCAGATCTCCGCCCGGTAAAAGCTGCTTCTTTCGATGCACACCTGATGGATCGTTACAGTTCTTTCGTGGCACCCCTTCTGCTAACACTCTGAAGGGCGTTTCCGCACCCACGCAGGAACTAATTATATGTGCCCGAGACTATGACGCATTAATGGCGCATGGCGCCAACTTCCCTTCACAGTGGACCAGGAGATGGCGCCACGGCACGGTGGCGGCTGGCGCCAACTACCCTTCACGGCGGACCAGGGGATGGCGTCACGGCACGGTGGCGGCTGGCGCAAACTACCCTTCACAGTGGACCAGGGGATGGCGTCACGACACAGTGGCGGCTGGCGCAAACTACCCTTCACAGTGGACCAGGGGATGGCGTCACGACACAGTGGCGGCTGGCGCCGACTACCCTTCACAGTGGACCAGGGGATGGCGTCACGACACAGTGGCGGCTGGCGCCAACTACCCTTCACAGTGGACCAGGGGATGGCGTCACGACACAGTGGCGGCTGGCGCCAACTACCCTTCACAGCGGACCAGGGGATGGCGTCACGACACAGTGGCGGCTGGCGCCAACTACCCTTCACAGTGGACCAGGGGATGGCGTCACGACACAGTGGCGGCTGGCGCCAACTACCCTTCACAGTGGACCAGGGGATGGCGTCACGACACAGTGGCGGCTGGCGCCAACTACCCTTCACAGTGGACCAGGGATGGCGCCACGGCACGGTGGCGGCTGGCGCCAACTACCCTTCACAGTGGACCAGGGATGGCGTCACGACACAGTGGCGGCTGGCGCCAACTACCCTTCACAGCGGACCAGGGATGGCGTCACGACACAGTGGCGGCTGGCGCCAACTACCCTTCACAGTGGACCAGGGGATGGCGCCACGGCACGGTGGCGGCTGGCGCCAACTACCCTTCACGTGGACCAGGGGATGGCGTCA
This sequence comes from Ashinkailepas kermadecensis, assembly GCA_034440615.1. NCBI lineage: Eukaryota > Metazoa > Arthropoda > Thecostraca > Neolepadidae > Ashinkailepas > Ashinkailepas kermadecensis. Next base: position 5,533 of record JAOTOM010002111.1, on the reverse strand, counting down.
CGACACAGTGGCGGCTGGCGCCAACTACCCTTCACGTGGACCAGGGGATGGCGCCACGACACAGTGGCGGCTGGCGCCGACTACCCTTCACAGTGGACCAGGGGTTGGCGCCACGACACAGTGGCGGCTGGCGCCGACTACCCTTCACAGTGGACCAGGAGATGGCGCCACGACACAGTGGCGGCTGGCGCCAACTACCCTTCACAGTGGACCAGGGGATGGCGCCACGACACAGTGGCGGCTGGCGCCGACTACCCTTCACAGTGGACCAGGGGTTGGCGCCACGACACAGTGGCGGCTGGCGCCGACTACCCTTCACAGTGGACCAGGGGATGGCGCCACGACACAGTGGCGGCTGGCGCCAACTACCCTTCACAGTGGACCAGGGGATGGCGCCACGACACAGTGGCGGCTGGCGCCACTACCCTTCACAGTGGACCAGGGATGGCGCCACGACACAGTGGCGGCTGGCGCCGACTACCCTTCACAGTGGACCAGGGGTTGGCGCCACGACACGTGGCGGCTGGCGCCAACTACCCTTCACAGTGGACCAGGAGATGGCGTCACGACACAGTGGCGGCTGGCGCCAACTACCCTTCACAGCGGACCAGGGGATGGCGTCACGACACAGTGGCGGCTGGCGCCAACTACCCTTCACAGCGGACCAGGGGATGGCGTCACGACACAGTGGCGGCTGGCGCCGACTACCCTTCACAGTGGACCAGGGGATGGCGTCACGACACAGTGGCGGCTGGCGCCAACTAGCCTTCACAATGGACCAGGAGATGGCGCCACGGCACAGTGGCGGCTGGCGCCGACTACCCTTCACAGTGGACCAGGGATGGCGTCACGACACAGTGGCGGCTGGCGCCGACTACCCTTCACAGTGGACCAGGGGATGGCGCCACGACACAGTGGCGGCTGGCGCCGACTACCCTTCACAGTGGACCAGGGGATGGCGTCACGACACAGTGGCGGCTGGCGCCGACTACCCTTCACAGTGGACCAGGGGATGGCGCCACGACACAGTGGCGGCTGGCGCCGACTACCCTTCACCGGATGACGAGCGGCAGTGTCGACTTCACGGGGAAAGCTAACAATGTGGATGCACTGCATCGCTTGACGGCTGCTATACGACACCGGCCCACAGATGGCGCTGTGACGGTCCGCGTAACGCTCCGTCACGGCATAATGTGCCGCGCCGACCCTCTGGAAATAGCACGCCGCCGACCCCTCTCCCGCCCGGAACAGGACACGATTGACTGACGACCGGTCCGACCAGACTGTCCTCTCCTTGGCTCGCCGACGGGAAGAGATGACACCAGCACTCCTGGCCCGCGAAGGCGCGATAAGACGGACCCTCCATCTGGGGAGACGGCAGCCTAAGGACGAAAAGCCAAGTTTACTTTGGCACGAGCCTTGCGATTCCTTTGATCAATTCAAGGGAGACGAAGTGTGATGCACAGATACAGCACGGAATGTGTCAAGTTAATAAGAATAGTTGTCGACCCACCTCCAATATCCACAGGTAAGACGCATCAGTGGCCTGAAAGTTAGTGTTTGGAATCCCATCCTACATTGCCTAAGTCGGCGATATCCAACCTGGTGACAGCTAAATGAAGAGCAACCTTTGTGCGAGACATCTTGCATGTTGTTCGACTTGCGAGCGTTGGCGCGCGTCGCCACCGACGCGACGCTGGCAGGGCCCGGCGCATTCCGTCGCTGTCGGTGCGGCTGACGGCGACGCGTCCGCCGTCTGACCGATGGGGTCGGGTGGCCATCACTCGCCACGGGAACTGGTGACGCCGGCGTCTGACCGGAATGGAGCGTTGCTCCCAGTCGGAGACATCGCCAGAGGTTGTCGACTTACCGCGCCCGATAATGCATTGGCGATTACCGCGACGGCAATGAACAGAAACTGACGTATGTGTCAATGCGGATGTCGTTAATGAAAATTGAAATTGATTTCCTTTGTAGTCCGATATCACAAATTGCGCTCAGCATGATCCACGGCGATGGCCTTCAGGAAATGCATGGTGAAGCTCTCTGAATACAATGATGAATGCTCCGTGCGAATAGGTGCTCCATGCGAATAGCTGACCACTTGTCTATGATCGGTCACGTACAACAGATGGATCCGTGTCTATGATGGGTCACGTACAACAGATGGCTCCGTGTGTATGGTGGGTCACGTACAACAGATGGCTCCGTGTCTATGGTGGGTCACGTACAACAGATGGCTCCGTGTCTATGGTGGGTCACGTACAACAGATGGCTCCGTGTTTATGGTGGGTCACGTACAACAGATGGCTCCGTGTCTATGGTGGGTCACGTACAACAGATGGCTCCGTGTCTATGGTGGGTCACGTACAACAGGTGGCTCCGTGTCTATGGTGGGCTACGCATACAAGATAGCTCCATGTTTATTATTGGCTACGTACAATAGATGGCTCCGTATCTATGGTGGCCATGTAACACACAAGTAATGCTTGCTCCTACGCAGGGCGTTGTATTTGGCAGCATTACAAACATTCAATGGGTTCGTTTTCACATAGGTGACGGAAATAGCCATAAGGATTAAGTTACCGTGATAAGGAAATCAGTAAGTTATGTCTGGAAATATTTCATGTCTGCTTAACAATCCAACCTAGTCAACTTTCGCAACTGCACAGCTGATTTATTGCAGCGATGAAACCGCTCGAAACTTCGATGTATTCTTATTGCCATTCAAGTGTAATACGTTGATTTCCATCTGGGCCATGTTTCAGTCAATCAGCCATTGAACTTCAATGCCATCGTGCATGTGATTTAGTGCAACATGAACTAACTGAAGTTTAAATTGTGCACTGACGTCAGCCAAACTTCTGAACTCTGGCTGAGTCATCTGCAGAACTGACACAGATGTTTGAAATGACGAGACATCATAGTGGAAACCAGCTTTGAGGTCACGGATAATTGATGTTCCTCTTGCGAAGCCGTCCTCCTTATGGACTATTTCGCATATATCTCACAAAAAGACGTTGAGTATGTGTATGCAGTAGTGAATTTACCTCATATGAAATCATTTTGCGTCGATGGGTTGACTATCGAAAGCTATCTATCACACATCTACGGTCCTACCTGCATCTACAGATGGGAGTCCTCGTTGCTATTCCTCGCCGTGCCAAGGGCTCTCGAGAGCCCCCTCAAGTTTTGCAGTATAGCGGCCGAATATTCACGCAAACGCAGAGGCACGAGATTGTTAATAGCTCCTCATGCATCTGGTTGGCATATGTGGTAGACATGTCAGACAGGCCATTAGAGGCCTTAGCAGGCCTATTTCACAAGGCATTTAAACTTGCCAATCTGCCCATCATGAACCCAGCATCATTTTGCACTACTGGTTATCAAAAATATATCCACAACTTGTCATTTTCTAACATTTCGTTATTTTCCTTATATGCATGGGAGCGAGCGGCTCGAGATATTGTTTTGCCTATGCACCGCCGCTCGTCCGCCGCCGGCCGGGAACAGCCTGGGCAGGGCGTGGAGTGTGCGGCGAGCGGCGAGTCGGCCGTCTAGTTAATAGTGGAAGTCAAGGCTCCTTTGTCAGAGGTCATTATGGTGCATCTTTCCATGCCAATAGTTTATTCGCTCGATCGCATTTATTAGTCTTTTCATGGGCATTGTAGCTGGCTTTAAATTGGATTAGTGGGCTGCCAACATCAGTCCGCAAGCCTCACTAACTCTCGAGCAGATTCCAGTATCATGTGTTTCATGGAGACTCCGGGGAGGTTGGGGAATAGGGAGGGGGGGGGGGGGGAGAATCCGGATCCACTGTCAGGAGGTAATTTAATATTAGACCTACTAATGGAGCACAGCAGATATTCTGGACATCAAATGCATTGTGGTGTAATGCAGGTCTGAACAGCCCCACTTCGATGGCGCACTCGGCTAATGCGCACGTTTTCCAGTTCAGCAGAACCTTGGCGTAAGTCTGACCGCCTACTCAGGAGACGACAGTAACTGTGCAGTGTTCGCCTTGCCACGGGACTAACGCTGACCGACACATACCCAGGAGACGGCAGTAACCAGGCAGTGTTCGCCTTGCCACGGGACTAACGCTGACCGACACCTACCCAGGAGACGGCAGCAACCAGACAGTGTTCGCCTTGCCACGGGACTAATGCTGACCGACACCTACCCAGGAGACGGCAGTAACCAGACAGTGTTCGCCTTGCCACGGGACTAATGCTGACCCACACATACCATGAGACGGCAGTAACCAGGCAGTGTTCGCCTTGCCACGGGACTAACGCTGACCGACACATACCCAGGAGACGGCAGTAACCAGGCAGTGTTCGCCTTGCCACGGGACTAACGCTGACCGACACCTACCCAGGAGACGGCAGTAACCAGACGTGTTCGCCTTGCCACAGAACTAACGCCGACAGATCGATGGCAAGGGTTCACAGGCATGCTCTGCCTTCAACAGGACCTTCGGTTCGGTGGTACGGCCCGAGGTCCCGGCCTCGCCTCGTGTCACCTGAGTCTCTGTTCTCTGTTCTGCGGCCTGTTCTCTGAGTCCTCAGTTATCTGGCCCGATACGTCGGGAAAGATCCGCCGTGTGTACATCGTCCTTTGGCAGGAAAGCTGAGAGCAAGCGCGCGAAAAAGACTGTTCCCCAAGGGTCAGGGGTGCCGAATCTCTATCATGTATATAGCGCGCACGGAAGCCTGTACGAGTGTGCACACTATAAAACATCATCGATAAGACGACGCAGACAAATTTAAAGTAAGAAAACTGACGACATATCCCCACCAGTGCCAAATGCCTACTCGCAACTAGCATATCTCAAAATCTAGCCCGGATTTATAACACAGACAACATACATTACCAATATATGTTGGCAATGGTACATTATGCTACATATAACACCAATGCATGGTGCATACTATGAGCGATAATGAGTGAATACTGGATGAGCGAAGGTATATGTTAAATGGACAAGTGAAGGGAAATCTCCGCTTATATCAGTCATAAGCAGCTTTGGAAATGCCGGGCTGAGTTCCGAAGAGGACGAGTGGATACAAGCTCTTCTTGCGCGTTGTGGCTTGGCCAACCAATGACCTTGACCTGTTGCCATACGACTCCCTGGGGCGTGGGTCAGCAGGCCGGTCGGGTGGTAGCTTAGCAGAGGGGATCACTGACTACTTGTATTCTCTGGAGAGCAGATTCAGGAAAGCCTAGTCTTACTGGCACTGGTCATAAGCGCAATGCATTGAGATGCAGTCATGCGCCTTGAAGCATGTATGCAAACGAAAGTGATTTCGGAGGGGCTTCGGTGTGTGATTTCGGTTTTCGGAAAGTGATTTCGGTAGCTCAGTGGCTAAGCTAAGCGTCTGGCATGCCACAGATATGGTGTTCGATTATCCGCGGTGCTCGCTCTTCCTGCCAGGATGAGAGGCAAGCGACGCCATAAGGCCTCAGCTGCTGAGTGCGTTGTGAAGCCTCAACCAACACAGTGATTTCGTATGCAATACATCCACCAAAT
>JAOTOM010002110.1:0-90615 GCA_034440615.1 Ashinkailepas kermadecensis | reverse complement strand
ACGTCTTGGCTCTTCGAGTCTCCTGGGGGTAGTTTTTTTGTTGTCACCACGATTTCGAATTTCAAGTCCATTTTAAACATTGGGCACCTCAAATTAATTGATTGAGACACTTTGAATGACAAGGGCGCGCCAAAGCAAATCGTATCCATAACAAGCCAATTCAGAACAACAACACATATACCTTAAACTGAGGAGCGAATGAGATCACGTAGGCAAATCCATCACGCAATTATCAGATGAAACTCTTCCTAGAAGCACACACGTTCAAAAACTGCACAAACACACATATGCACACGAGCGCACGAGCACACGCACACATACCCCCCCCCGTCTCCCACCCCTTCCCCGATTGTGACCCCTCGCCGTTGACTAGCCCCATGACAAATGTTAGGGCTATGACACCCCAGCCTCCCCTGCCGCCGTTCTTGATCTTCCTGATCTTTAAAATATCTTCATGGCGATGCGGGGCCAGAAGATAATTCTGCTTTCGACTGTCTAGATCGGCGCTTCCAGATCGGCACTAATGCATTATACAGCTTCGGACGTAGTGTTGGAAGCGAACAACATCGATCTGAACAGACGAACACCGTTCGTAATGAGCATTCCATGCAAAAGAAATCTTCCCTAGCTTCCCAACATTACGTTCGGCCCGCAATTTGCTGGAAGTATCTCGACATGAACAAATAAAAGAAATTTCCGAAAAATATAGAACAAAAGAACCGAGCACATCTTACCGCGCACTGGTCATCGGAGGAAAGCATCTCACAAAAACATTTCTTCTTGATGAAAGTAGCAACGCCGGTAAACACTATAGAGTGAGTGACCGTTTTCCCTACCCGGCTTTCCTCTTTCCTCACTGTCTCTCCCCCACTGCCTCTTACTATGGCTTACAGTAGATACATGCCTAAGAAGATCTGTCCGATTCTGAAGAAAATTATGAGTGTTCAAGCGTTTTGGAGATAGTCTAGTTTCATCGAATCTGGATCAGTGACCTAACATAGCCAGAGGAAACATATTTGCACAGTACGTCAAATTGATGAATGAAGACGTTCAGCAAGTTTCAGCCCGCTGCGCAATTTCGCTCGTTAGCTATTCCAGAAACACCAAGGAATTGCTTGTTGCCAGCTAAGGCGCGGGACAGCAGCTAACTCAACTTGAGCAGCACAATGCCACAATTTGTTGGTGTACTCTACAACTTTAAGCTTCCTGAAGTGTACTCCAGCTTGAAACATGCTCCCCTATCCCAATATTGATTCTGGACATTACAAATTACGCCGTGCTTGAAAGCTATACTGCATCAGGCCACCACCACCAATCAAGAGAACGGGAGAGTGGCTGGCGCGCCTATGCCTTTCAGTCAACCATCGACCTGCCTGGTGTTTTCTCACGAAAGGCTGCCGCAACTGTCTTCGTGCTCCTCCCCATTTCAGAAGCAGAGTACACTACCTGATATATGGTCCTGATGAGAACGTCCAGAGTCGTCCGCTGTGTCCACAAAGCAATTGGCGGTGTGCGGATGAAAAGCGTCAGTTTGTCTCACCCGGCTCTGACGCTCCGCGAGAGGGGGAGTGGGCCGAGAATTGGCCCAGTAAATACGGTTACTTGATTGAAGATGGAATCCGTTGAGGAGGGGACGACGAAAATGTCGAGAAAGACAAACAGACACGATAGGCTAGCAGCGTGATGGTGCCCGGCGGTGTTTAGCACTGCTTTGTTCCCGTATTTGCGCGAGACTGAAATGCCGTTGCAAAAATACCGCCACAGCCAATTGTTCTCCGAATTAGCTACGCTCAACGACCTGCATTCCTCGCGTTGAGTTAAGCACTGCCCCGTTGTGAAGTAGCACAAGAGTCAACCTACATTGAACCTGAGCATAAATGCAGGATTCACACTACAGAAATAGAATACAGATCAACTTTAAAGACAAAGGCTTATCCGGCTTGACTTTGTCATCAAACTTCTTGGCCGTAAAAAGGTGTTAGACCTCTATGTTTATACTAAACAATAAACTGACCAGCCAATATATTTGGTTAGAAAACGTATCGGCTTACTTCATCAGAGCGGCGATTGAGTACTGTATTGACTATTGAACCTGCAGTACTGTACTGTATTGAGTATCGGTTTGAAGATTATCAGATGTAGATATGTAAGCCGCTCATATGCAGTTCCGGATGCATGCCGCGATTGTTGTCGCACCGAAACATGCATTGACGGTCAGCTGTTTGAGATAATGTTTGGTACATGCAACCTGCTATTAATACTCCACTTCCTTGTATGATTAATGATGTTAATGCTTCCTGTAACAAACGTATTCAATCCGAATCAAGTTTAGATCCAGGAAATGAAGAACTCCTTGTCAGCCTACGCAACGTTGAGTCATTTCCCCTGGTTACAAGCGAGGCCAAAGGCCAATGGAGGTCTTCGAGATGAAAATTTTAATTTACGAGGTACTGACCCTTCCTCTCTGCATCATGTGATATGGGTTCAGGTTTTCGAGTTTTGACACTTCCACCCGGGTGTTAGTTTGTCCACATTGTAGTTCTGAGGCGAGTAACAGAAGCTTTGCAGTGCTATCGTTCCTGTCAATTCCTGTGTGCTTGAGTTGAGACTCCGAAAAACTCGGAGAGAGGGAGTGGATTATCCATCTGCTCAAAGCAAATCCAACCTCAGGTCTATGGCGTACACTAAATATTTTGAACCCAGAATGAATTATGGACCCACTATAATCAATTAAAACTCACAAACCAGACCCAGACGATGACATAAGATGGGATTGTACAGCTTCTGATCTCGTGACCTGACCTCAGGTCACGCTGAGACAATTCATATATTGATAAAAGATTTCGTAACCTTCGCCAAAGTGTACAGTGTTTGGAAAGTATTTAAAAGAAAAGGTTAAATCAAGTCAGATAAGGTTGCACGAGGTCAGATCGTCTCGGGCCATTCGTTGGCTATTTATTCAATGTCATGTCGCACGACCTAGGCGGCGTGGAAACTGAATTCAAATTCATTTGGCGAGGAACAGCAATATTTTGTATAAGATGACATCGTATAGAATACATAAGTGGCCTGACCTGATGAATTTGACCTTTGACCCATCATCGAACCCGGAATACGTAATGTATGCTCTTTATCATTCTCAACATGACAAATTACTCAAATTGAATTGTCCCCACATAATGCGGTAAAAAAACAAGGAAATTTACCTGATCTCATGTCAGTGAACTTAACCATGCTTACATTTTCCAGATTGGAAGTTGTTCGGCATGATGAAAGGACAGCATGACCTGAACTTGGTGCATATCTGTGGTACCTACTCCGAATGGCGGCACTTTGAAAATTTCGGAACAAACTACACTTTCACCCGTCCCAGGCCAATGACCTGCCATGATCTGAACTTATAAGTTTGAGAAGATGTGCAGAACGGATGTATATGAAGATATTAAGAATCTTGTCTTTCTGTTGCCACTCGACATCACGGAAAACACCAGAATGCATTGGACACCATGGACACCATCTCCAAGTCTGAGGAGGATCTGCATCAAGGCCTTTGTGATAATAGACGACGACATAAAATGTGATAATAGACGACATTCAGGCTCATTGAGCCTGAATAAAGCATTGGCTATGCCATGTTGCACGCCACTTAAACGTAATACCTGCATTATGACAGCCATTGACTTGGTTTGCGAAATGTCACAAGACTGCTTGAATGTACCAAGAATCCATTCAGCCAACCACTTTCGAATCCGAGGATATGCGATTTGCTTGGCTTCGCTTTCTCAGCCGACAAGCTGTACATCGCAGTCTTGCTCCGTTCCGTCAACCGTTTCCTCGCTCACTCACTCACTCACTAACTCACCCACTCACTCACCCACTCACTCACTCACTCACTCACTCACTCACTCACTCACTCCCCTCACCCACTCACTCACTCACTCACTCACTCACTCACTCACTCACTCACTCACTCACCCACCACTCACTCAACTAACTCACTCACTCACTCACTCACTCACTCACCCACTCACTCACTCACTCACTCACTCACTCACTCACTCACTCACTCACTCACTCACCTCACTCACTCACCACCACTCACCTCCTCTCTCTCTCTCTCCTCTCTCTCTCTCTCTCTCTCTCTCTCTCTCTCTCTCTCTCTCTCTCTCTCTCTCTCTCTCCTCTCTCTCTCTCTCTCTCTCTCTCTCTCTCTCTCTCTCTCTCTCTCTCTCTCTCTCTCTCTCTCTCTCTCTCTCTCTCTCTCTCTCTCTCTCTCTCTCTCTCTCTCTCTCTCTCCCTCTCTCTCTCTCTCTCTCTCTCTCTCTCTCTCTCTCTCTCTCTCTCTCTCTCTCTCTCGCTCAGCCGACAGCTGTACATCGCAGTCTTGCCCCGTTCCGTCACCCGTTTCCTCACTTTCACGTTCCTTCCTGACTCATTGCCATTCAGGTGGGTCGACGGTACGTTCCGCTCCGCCGTGCCGACACGCTGGGGGCGTTGGAGCTGGTGCAGCGACGGGTCCGCTCCGCCGTGCCGACACGCTGGGGGCGTTGGAGCTGGTGCAGCGAAGGGTCCGCTCCGCCGTGCCGACACGCTGGGGGCGTTGGAGCTGGTGCAGCGAAGGGTCCGCTCCGCCGTGCCGACACGCTGGGGGCGTTGGAGCTGGTGCAGTGACGGGTCCGCTCCGCCGTGCCGACACGCTGGGGGCGTTGGAGCTGGTGCAGCGACAGGTCCGCTCCGCCGTGCCGACACGCTGGGGGCGTTGGAGCTGGTGCAGTGACGGGTCCGCTCCGCCGTGCCGACACGCTGGGGGCGTTGGAGCTGGTGCAGTGACGGGTCCGCTCCGCCGTGCCGACACGCTGGGGGCGTTGGAGCTGGTGCAGTGACGGGTCCGCTCCGCCGTACCGACACGCTGGGGGCGTTGGAGCTGGTGCAGTGACGGGTCCGCTCCGCCAAATAAATGACGCCAAGAATACTGGAAGCTTTCACATTGATTGGATGGAGACAGTAGGTGTTAGACCTTTGAACAATTAGTTGAGTTGCATAAATCTTGTTTTCCTTGAATTCGGCAGGCAGTTGGTGCTCTGCTTACACTCCGAGATGCTGGAGCTGGATATTTCTCGCCAAGTCAGTGGGTTCAAATATGTATTTACAGGACATATTTTCACAATGAATAGGGAAATTAACATCAGATATCAAACCTTGGGATCCAGACGTCCCCCCCCCCGACACACCCGAAACCTCCAGCCATGCCAAGGTGAGCCGAATCTCGACATATTAGCCGCACACGCAGAACAAAAAACTTGTACAGCGGCGTCGAGATCGGTCTCTCTCGGTCCTCCCGCTCGGCTGCCTGTACCGGCTCGCGAGCGACCCCGCCCCTGTGGCCCCGTCTCACGGGCCGCGCTCGGCGCCCGCGGCGGCACTGCGGCGGCAGGGGCGCAGATCGGTCTCTCTCGGTCCTCCCGCTCGGCTGCCTGTACCGGCTCGCGAGCGACCCCGCCCTGTGGCCCCGTCTCACGGGCCGCGCTCGGCGCCCGGGCGGCACTACGGCGGCAGGGGCGCAGGTGAAAGTGCCGCTACCGCTGCTGCAGCCGAACTCAGGCAGAGTCTCTCACTCTGTGCGCGCTTCGCTCAGGCTTCGCTATTTTACGATGCGTTTGTAAAGCACGACGTCCAAACATCCGATCTGTTGGGCCGGACGCCTGCCAGACAACATTCCACATCGTGCAGCCGAGACTACCTTCGGCGCCATCGACACTACGCCTGTGAAATTCACGCATCACCATGACATGGCGTATCTGGATTTCACGTTTGGAAAGGGCGCCGGGCGGCAGAACCGGGCGCGACCGGGCGCCAGGTCGCTGCACCAGTTCTCTTGTTTTGCGTGTGCCGCCGGCCAATACATCGAGATTCGGCTCGTCTAGGGAGTGTAAGCTGAGCGCCAACTGGTGGCTGTAGGACGACGAGACGACTGCAGAGGTGAGGTGAGTCGGACTCATTTAACGTCGGCTCAATAACTTGATGTACCATAGCAACATTGCAAGCTGACAACATTCTGGTGTTTACTCAAAAGCTCTGCTTGGCATGATTGTGGACTAAAGTTTCAGGTGAGCATTTGATACACCATGCAATAAAAGCCTACTTTCGGATAAAATTACCGTAACTTCACAAAGTGTACGTTTAATGTCATGAACATCTCCATCTTCATTAACACAAAATGAAAGCTTCTCCCAGTGAAATGTTCTTTAAAAATATATTCCTCAGGCCATTACAGCATTTCATATGGGCTCCAGGGAATATGAAATCATCCCAGGTAATCATATCGCCTAGAGGTAATCTTAATGGACTAAATTTAGGCTTGTAAAGTTGTAAAGTCCCAGGTCCAGCAGACACAACCTCCGCGGTGGTAAGGCCAGCACGCGAACCATTTCAATCATAGCTCCGCGACAGAAAAACGAACATCAGTCGCCCTTTTGGTGACGATAATTACGTCTGTGGTCCTCGGCATAATTTGGTCAGCTTTGTGGTTCCATCACGTCGAAAAATGCACAAGTTCGAAAGCATTTTGGCTTGGTTTCGTGTTAATTCCCCTTCTCGATATGGTTGCTTTGTTCGCCTCGTTTCGCCAACTTTATCATTTGTGCCGCAATTGCAACTGCATCATTCGGGAATATCATGAACACAGGCTGGCTGGACACAGAACAACTGCACGTTACTTAAAGCTTCTGTAGCAGGCGCGCAGAGTCCGTCATAGATGGGAAGGGCGGTGATAGGGAACGTGCACACCGCTCGAAGCTGTGGCGAGTACATCAATATGCAATTATAAGTTCTCCGCTTTATCTCCGAATGCCATCATTCACTGATTTTCTAAGTATATTATTTGACTTTATGATAACGAGAAGACCATTCTCTTAGCCAGGTTAACCAACAAAACACGCCCATTCCCTAACGTGGTCGGAATGGAGGCACACAATGAGACGGCCAGTGACGCGATTACAAAGCAGGCGCTAGTGCGTGCCATTTTGGCCGCTGCACGGACTGTTCGGTGTCAAGTACTTACGAGGTCCGCAAGCGACCTGGTGTAGCCGCACATCACTATCGAATTGAATCATTATTGGTCAACTAACCAGGGAAGCCAACTCTATTTATCAGTGAACATCGTTATTCTGAGCTGAGACTTACAGCATGTCCCAAAGATACTAACAGCTACGATTTCGTTGTAACCGCAGTACCTGAGTTCGTCAGTCTGTGTACGTGGCATCCAACACGTATACAGAACGCTGCATATGTCTGGTTCGATCAGGCATCAGTTAATAATAATTTGTATACCGAGGAAGTGGGATATGAACAAGCGCAAGTTTATCGTTCCGATTAATGCGCTTAATTTCGAACACGAACACGATAACACGATGGGTGCGAATTGGCAACTGGGCCCATGCTTTGACCCATGCTTGACCCATGTGACCAAGCTTGCCGTTATCGGCAAATTATAAAATGATGGAAACGGAGAGCTGTAGTCGGCTAACGAAAATCCGAACGAAGGATGAACGAACGAATGAACGAACGTGTACGTCCGTTCGTTGAAAGCAATTACAACATGGTCATATTGGCGTGTATGATCCATGGACCGTGCAAGTGATGCACGAATTGTTCTATCCTCAAAACCACAAAAGCAGCGGGCATTGGGAGGGAGGGGGGGGGGGGACAATGACCATATATGCCAATATATGTTATGGATTGAGCCTCCTGCTGAACTTGCGGTGTCCAAAAACTTGTTGTATTAGGTACCTGAACCTACTCTGTTTGTTTATTCATATAATAAATTGGTCCAATCTCCGGTTTAAAAGCTTTCAGATCAACGTAATTATTATAGCCTGACCCCGCCATTGGGATGTCATGACAATTACTTCCGCTAGTACACACGTGAAACCGCCTAATATCAACACTACTCCCGGGTCCCAAATGTGTACCGTCTCCCCGGCTACTTGACTGTTCGGATATGACGGTGATGCCATTTATAGGACCGAAGAGCCAAGCAAAGTTGTGCCTTTAATTTCATGGTGCCCGAACTGTTCTCCTTGGCGAAGTATCATTTTCATTACTTTCGGAGCAGCCAATTTGACATGCTTTGTGGCGGTCATCTGTCAGCTCTGTTCCGGCCGGATTCTGTAGTGGCGATATTAGGCCTTCTCACAACGCGTTCTGTTCCTTGGGAGCACAATGGGGGGGGCAAGGGCACGCTCAGACGCAGCGGCACGCCAATGGCCAAGCTTTAAACATTACTGGGAGGGCCCAACAATACTAACTACGACCGAGGACAGAGTTAGAGCAGGTCCCCATGTAGGTCGTGTAGGTTCCCGCGTAGGTCTTGGTCGCTTCGTGCCGCAATTCCTTAACTCAGAATGAAACCCGAGCAAGGGCGGTGGAACCTATCTGGACATCGGGTGGGGACTGTACCTAGACGTCTATTTTTCGGTGGTGTAGTAGCTGGCGTTGGTGACAATTTGTTGTCACTCACGCGACAAAAAATTTCGACGCATGGTCAGCTGGGAATGTCCGGCGGCAAAGCTACGCCACGAATTTCGGATTGGGCCGAGAAGGGCTTAGGTTGATTTTGTCGTGCAAGGTCATAGGGGTACTGTCGCGTCGTCGCCCGGCTGGTCCACTAGCGAGCGTGTCGTGCGGACGTGTATTGCTGGCGAAGTACAAAGATACCCAAGCACAAGTACAAAGATGCTCCAAGCACAAAGATACCCACCTCAGGGTCAAACATACGAAATTCCATACACGGAAGCGTAGCGACCAATCACAAATTAGTAGCAGGCCCAGTACCCACCGGGTGGCAGCCAATAATGTGCCAAGGTCGGGCCTGGTCACCGGGCGGCGGTTGGCGCCCGCGGCGGTGGACCACGCCCCGGTCACGCGGCCGCCTGCCACCGGTCGGCGGGTAGGCTGTGCCGCCAGGCTGGCCGGCCGCACTGGCACAACACCGGGCGCGCTCACACCGCGTCACTTGTAACATTCCGTTGTGAAAGAAATGAAGAAATGACCAAGCGCGTCGCCGCGATCTCAGATGGACAAGTTAATGCTATGGCAGGTTAAGTACTGGTAGCGCGCCTGCCAGTTTGCTTTGGGACAATGGGGGGGGGGGGGGGACCTCATCTAAGCAAATTCCATGCATTCCACTGACTTGCTGTTGTAACTGCGGGATGATGACTGTCTATGCTGGCTGCGGAATAAATGCGTTCTCTTAGGGTTAGTATTAACCCGCGGAAAACGTGGTAGGGACGCGTCATGTATGTACATGTCCGCTACTGAATGCGACAATTGAGACCAAGTGGCCGGCGAACACGCTCAAGGGCGCACGTGTGACGTGTTGACGAACACCGGTATTTGCTGAGGAAGACCTCCGACGACAGAAAGTTACTGAATGACGCGAAGCCAATCATGCTATGAAGAATCTAAAAATATCCAAACGCCATAGCCTACTGTCACGGTAAAACTTTAGGCTGATTATTTTCACCTTTTTGCATCATTCTTAAGAAAAACTGCTATGGCATCCGTAGTCCTTTTGATAATTGTTGTGCAGAACCCACCTAGCATATGTGACTTATGTTACCAAAATCAGTGACTTACGATCATCGATGACGTAACGTCGGCATTGCAATCGCGTTAGACATAAGGTCCTTTTTGTTTGCTCCTTTTTGCATTGTGGACACTCGACCGATTTGAAACAGTGTATCGACGTGCATCAGCCAGCTGCAAATCGATGCTGACTGTCCAGTCGATGCGGTCGGTGTAAGTCGATGCAGTTGGTGTAAGTCGATGCCGACTATCCAGTCGGTGCGGTCGGTGCATGTCGATGCCGACTGTGCAGTCGGTGCGGTCGATATATTTCGATGATATTTCAGTTGGTGCTGCGGAGAATATGGGCCTACACCGAGATTCGAATCACAGGAACACTGCGGAACATTGCATGCAATTCACCATATTGAGGAAGCTATGCCAACGCTAGATTACCCTTCTTTGATGTCATGTGATTTATCGTGATGGTGACAGTGAAAAATATTCGGTGTGTGGAAAGCCGACAAACAAATATGATTTGTTTCGTTCAATTGCCATTGTATGAGTTGTGCAAGTAATTAGGCATTGTTACCAAATCATTCACACCGTGTTACCCGGGAGGGTCCTTCGCTTATCCTCTCTTCAAGTTCCTGTCAGATGACTATCAGCACAGGCACGTCATGAAGTCGTTCACAAAATTGGAACTTCCTGTGGCTGTACATAAGCGTCTACGTAATATTGTGCCTGGATGTCAGGCGAACAGTAAAATTATAATTTCCAACAATTTCCATTGTCAACAGCCAAAGCATAACATGGCGTGACGTTACTCGAATGTTCATTATCTTACCCGACTTCTCCCTCTGCCCGGTGGAATTTAGAGCTAATTTAGCATTATTATATATTTATAGGATAGGATAAACCATTTCTCCTCCGTCCGGGTAAATTTAGAGAAAAAGATATGCTCGTGAATCATTTCGCCTATGACTGAAAAGAATCGAGGTGAGTTGGTGACGGACAAGAACTTAGGAAATATGCAGATCGAAATTATAGCGGTGCTGTGTATAAGATGCTCTGCAGAGTGCACACAGACCCATCATAGGGAGACCGCGCTCGAGCATGTCACTCGCGCTTCAGGCACTATCGCGCTCACCTGCGCTACACTGTCACCTGCGCTACGCCGGTCCCCAGTACACTGGTCATTGGTCATTGGTCATTGGTCGTGCATGCATAACGTGCAGGACAATTACTGTCATGGAATGACAACCGACTACTTGGTGAAGCCGGCCCCGGTTGCGAAGGAAAGCGGCAGTCACTGGCCACTGGGCAGAAGCGCCTTTGAGGTAATATTTCAGCAGGTCTTCCCAGAGCGGTGACATTCACGGCACGGTTGATAAGACCGTAGATGAGTGATGAGGGAAGCTGCGCCGTAGTTCCTGGAAGCTGAATTGTAGTGCATCATGGAACGCTTCGGCTGGTCACATTTTATCGGGTGGTACTTACGCTATGCTGTTATGCTGATATACTGCTAATATTCTGCTACGCTGTTGTTCTGTCTTGGATATTTTAGACTCAATAAGTCGCTCTCCGGTGCTTACCTGAACATAGGCTGATGTGTGCAAGCTTCTTAATCTGAATATCTAACTTTGTAACCTAAATTTGCATCGTCAATTTACCCGTATATAAAATTTTACTCTCCTGTGGGCTTCTCCTACCCCTTGCTCCAGGAACTCCACCTAGAATACTTCTACTCGAACTATATGTGCCTTTTTGAAATAGCAGTAAATGGAATGGCTTACTAAATGTTGCCGATGCTCATCCAAAAAGGTTCTTGCATTGCGCCAAATAATTATAACTCTTCTTGCATATCTTGGAGCCAACCAAATCAATTCCATGCTGTCGGAACTTCCAAATTGAGAAGAAACGCCACATTAATGGCGTAACAAAGTGTTGCTTTCTTTCGTAAAAATGGAGTAATGCTTCGCGAAATTCTTGTTCAAGACCCCAAAAAGAAGCGAACATCGACTTCCATCGACATCCGACCGCCATTTATGATTTGACTTCTTTCTGGCCGAGTGTGGCGTCAGGTTGTGTTCTCTCTACGTGGTGCCACTAAGCGCTTATTTTGAAACCTGTTGGTTTGATTCGGCTTTAGAGCCATCCTTTCTTGATATTCGGATCACCAGGCATTAGGATTCCAATGACTATATCATTTTAAAAATACACAAAAATTAATTGTTTCTTACCCTTAGCTCAGCCAGCTGGCGCCGTCACGACGGGCTAATGTGCCCCCTGCGGCCTTGTCGAGTTAAAGAGTATAATGTTTGGCTCTCTATTTATTACTCATCTCGTTGCACGTCTTCTATTGGAATATCAATTCCTCATCATTTGTGGCTCGCATTGTCTTTTTCGACAAACAAATATTTATTTTTACATCTACTTCAATTTTATTCCACTTGAGATCGCAAGCAAGGCTGCATTATCGGGTACATGGGTGCTATGACACGGGTGTCTTAAAAGAAAATGGGGAGGGGTGCAGCTGCTAGCTCCGGTCACCTCTGATCATTTCCTCGTCATCTCATTTATTGCGCCGATTTAAGGGCGATCATCTCATGTGTGGTTCTCATTGCCTGCCTTGGGATCACATGCTTCGTCCTGGAGTCTCATCTTTCCAGCTATAGGCCTCGCTTACCGGCTTAGGGGAATAGTCCCATTTTCTGAAGCCCTCTCTAACGCCTTCGGCACCTCGTGTTGCGCCCTGGAGCCTCCTCGTTCAGATTGGGGGCCTCCTTTTAGTATGCGGCCTCCTAAATTGTGGCCTCCTTCTCTTCTTGGGATCTCCTGTTTGCGCCTCCTCATGCCGAAACTTCATTTTTTTTCTTCAAATTAGAAGCACCTCTTTGAAGAGGAGCCTAGGATTCCCCTAACTTACGAGTCAGAAAGACCTGGAAAGGTTTCCTTTTCATGTCTTTAGTTTTTGACGTCGATCCTCACTTCCGGGGTCCTCCTTACTCGTGTCGGCGGGCGTGTGAAGGCAGCAGGAGTTCAATTTTCACATTCAACTCGATATTCGTGAGTCAATCGGTTTCGTTAATTTTCTCACCACACATTCCTCCATGATGTGCTACATATCCGGGAACCGGTTTTCCTGGACATTGTCTGATTTGAACTCCTACAGGGGGGCACTGGGTTCACCTGTTTTTTGTGTGTTTTTTTTTAGGTTTATCAGGTTTGCATAGTTATATTGCATTTATTATTATTTATTGCATTTTTGATAACAAATGTGACGGCAAACCGTCGAGACGAGACCCAGCAATAGTCACCACGACCATTGCTGGGTCTCGACTTAGGCCAGGAATTTCGTGTGCATCGGATAGCGGACCGCTAGACCTTGGCCATTGTCGCGGGTTAACTTATATGAGACGGGGACGAGTGGTCTAGGGGTAAGATGCTCGTCCCACAATCGAAAGATTGTGGGTTCGAATCTCACCTGTCGCTACTCTTCGCCCGCGACCAATCGGCGTGAGAGATTGGCGACACTATATGACTCAACGGTCGACGTGTCGTAAAACCAATAACCAGAGAACCTAACTTACATGGGACGACGCTCTTCATGGTGGCTAATGACCATGTTGGGCGTAGCTATGAAACTGCGAAAACCATGTTGGGCGTAGCTATAAAACTGCGAAAACCAGACGAAGGTAATGATCTATGAAGGTCAAACGAGACAATGCCCAGCAAAACAGCGTCATATGAATATGTACCATCATCATTGGGCATGCTTAGTGAGAGAATTAGCGAAATCGGTTGACACATGAATGTCGAACTCCTGTAGCCTTCACACACGTCCTCTACTTACGTCCCGAGGGCCTCCCCCTGGGTTCTTGTATCTCCTCGTTCACATTAGCCCAGTAAGCATGCCGACGTCGGGACGGCGTCCGGGCGACGTGGACCCGACGTCGGCTGGCCGGTGGCAAGCCCACCATGCCGACGTTCAGCCGACGTCCAGCCGACGTTCAGCCGACGTCCAGCCGACGTTCAGTAGACGTCCAGCCGACGTTCAGTAGACGTCCAGCCGACGTTCAGCCGACGTCCAGCCGACGTCCAGCCGACGTCCAGCCGACGTTCAGCCGACGTCCAGCGGACGTCCAGCCGAAGTTCAGCCGACGTCCAGCCGACGTTCAACCGAAGTTCGGTAGACGTCCAGCCGACGTCCATCCGACGTTCAGCCGACGTTTAGCCGACGTTTAGCCGACGTTCAGCCGACGTCCAGCCGACGTTCAGCCGACGTCCAGCCGACGTTTAGTCAACGTCCAGCCGACGTTCAGTAGACATCCAGCCGATTTCCAGCCGACGTCTATGTTGCCTATGCTCCTGCCATTCATCTGATGTTCATCTCGTGGCGAGATCGGGACGATGTCGGGCCGACATCAGGCCGCGCTCAAGCCGACGTTCCTCCACTCTTTACAGCCGACTTGCTCCAGCTGGGTAACCGACGCACTGTCGCTGGATAACCGACTTACTGCCGCTGGGTAACCGATGCATTCCTGCTGGCTAGCCGACGTGTTCCCGCTGGGTAACCGACGGGCTCCCGCTGGCTAGCCGACGTGCTCCCGCTGGGTGACCGGCATGCTCCCGCTGGGTAACCGACGCGCTCCCGCTGGGTAACCGACGCGCTCCCGCTGGGTAACCGGCATGCTCCCGCTGGCTAGCCGACGTACTGCCGCTGGTTAGCGAGCCGACGTACTCCGTGAGGAGACCTTGAACCAGCCAAAAGGACGTCGGGCTGACGGAGAGGATCCTGTACCGATAAAGAGGCCCCTCTGGATCGACAGAGAGTGCCCACGTGCAGATGTTGAGGGCCCAGAGCTGAACCAACGTGAAGGGCTTCTAGGCGAACGGAAGAAGGAAGGGTCGTTAGACGGATCCCCGATCTGACGGAAATGGTCTCGGCCAGTAAACATAATTATTCGGTCAACGGGGAGGGCCCCTGAGCCGACGGAGAGGGCCGATATGAGCCGAGGGTGAAGGACCCTATCCGTTGGCGAGGGCCCTAGGACGTCGGAAAGAGCCCCAAATTTGTATGAAGTTCAGCCGACAGAGGAGGTTCAAGCCGAATAAAAGTCCCCTCGTCTGGTGGAGGGGGTCCAACATTTTGAAAGAAGGGACTCAGCCGACCTGACAGAGGAGGCCCTGTGTCATTAAAGAGGGCTCCTGAACCGACGAAGAAGGACCTAGGGCCGGACGTGCAAGGCCCCTTTGCCGGCTTTGATATCTCACGCTGATGAGCGATGGAGAGGGGTCTAGAGCTTACAGAGTGGGTCGATGAGTAGGCTCCCGAGCCACGGAGACGTACCGATCCGAAGAAGAGGGCTGGACGTCTCTTCCGGGGCGACGTAAAGGTCCCCAAGACCCGTAGTCTCTGCCTGTTAAAAGAGCTCGCTAAATAACGAATCACTCCACTCAGGAAGTTACCCAACCACAATATCTTAAGCTTGTCCTCTCCTCCTCGATACCAGTCGGCTTCTTTCCTGAAGGTGGAAAAAGAAATTTGTGAAACGATTTCTACATCATTGCCGAATCCTCCGCAATGGTTTACTGCTTACTTCAAGGTATTCTTTTTGCGCTGAAAGTTTCCCCGTTTCCTCTTTAAAAGTTTTCGACATATGGTATCCCCACGCTTGCAAACATATGACAAATTATGTGCATTCGATACAATTGCGCAGCAGGGGCACTGGCCAGGGTGCGGACGTGCCTAGTAGGTGCCTAGTTGGGTGTTTTATCGATATTTCGTCATTCCAAAGCAGGTTCGGTATCTTGATAGTCGCGGTTGGGTTGCAGTCTGCGGTTATCGTACTGAGGTGGTTGCAGTAATGTTGTTCATGCCAGCAGGGAAATTTGTTCCTGCTCCACTTAATTCCTGAATTTTAATTTGGGATCTGTGGCGTTGCATTGGAATCAGTGAGGAGCTGTCCGTGGAGTTTGCTGCAGCGCAGCGAACCTTGACCGTTCTGGACAACCGCAAATAAATTGTAAAGTGGTCAGGGTTAATAAGAGCAACAAGGGTCCATCTGAGTTAAACCTGTGAAGGGGTGATACCTAGGGGAAGAGGTGGGGGTATCTGAACACATTCTGTTTCCTGAACACCTACCTTTGGTCGTCTCCTACATCATGTTCAGTGCATATATATCAAAAAGATGGTGGTATTCATAAATGATGGACCTGTCTCTACCAAAATATGAAAGTCTGATCACATAGTTCTACCCATTCTTTGTGTATGGAGGTTGCAAATTTCACAGGAACCATTTTAGGCTTGCAAGAGCAGTTGGCTTAAGGAAACCATAAGGAAGTGACATTCAATTTGGTAAATTTCCAGAACTAGGTAAAATGCGATTTTGTGGATTTTTTTTTTGAATACAGGGTATCTTAACGTAAAAATCATGATGCGACCACTCATTTTCTCCGCAAATGATTACTTTTAAGTCGGTGACCTAAAAGTACTTTTAAGCCAGCGTGTTTTGACACGCCGCGTTACAAAACACTCCCACCTGCACCTGCTCACACGAAAATGGCAGGTCCTCGAACAATTTGGACAAATTACCTCGTTTGGAAGTACACCATGTTTTCTGAAAAATTATAAGCTTGCCTGATTATCTTCAAAAGAAAGTTTAATAATTTTGTGAGGAACTGGACTGCAACCGGCGCACAATGAAGCCATTATTACACTGCCGTGTTCTGCTTAGGGTCAAGAGTTCAAAAATTAAATATGAATATATAAATAATACAACAAAATAAAATAACCTAACCTAACCTAACCTAGACTAAGATAACGTAGCATAATATATAAAATATATTATATCATAATATAATCTAACCAAACCTAACCTAACCTAACCGGAAAACCAGAATTATCCAAAACAAATTTTTTGGCCATGACGTCATCAAATATATTTAAATAAAATAATACAGCATCGCAAGGAATGTCGACGCCACCCTTATCGACGGTGGCTGGCGCGGCGTGTTGCGAGCATATGCATTCTCGGAGATAATGCCGAATTAAGGCAGAAACACAAGGTTTTCGATGTCAAAGAGTATCAAATCGAGTGCCTGAAATGTTGAATGTCTTCTTTATCACGTCTGTGACACCAGGTACGGATAATTATACGCGATGTGCTATGTTTGCAGAGTGAAGATTATGGTCGTGTATTTGTTTGCCAACTGAAAAGTAATCATTTGCAGAGAAAATGAATAGTCGCATCATGATTTTTACATTAAAATACCCCGTATTAAAAAAAAAATCAAAAAAATCGCATTTTACCTAGTTCTGGAATAATACCTTCAACTTTTGTTTGCAATTACACCAGTATTTTTTAGGGTATTTTTTTCTTAAACTGTTTTTGGAATTGGTGGATTTTTTTTTAACGGAATACTGTTTATGAACGTGATTCGGAAGATGTGATCATTCGTTTTCTCTGTAAATGCTTACGTCTCGGTTAATCTCAGCGATAATATCTATAATGTGCCATATATGCCACACCACTGTTATTTGTTGCATAATTTATCCATCCCTCACCTGGCATTTCTCAGACGTGATTAATGGGACATTCAACACTTCACGCAGTTGATTCAACACTTTTTCATGTAGAAAATGCTTCATTTCCACCTCTGCCACATAGATGACACGCTGACACTACTCCACCAGAACGCCGAAAAAAACTAAGTAGAGCACGGCTCAAGGCCGTGTGTACGGATGACGTCACGATAAATATTACGCTTGTGTTTTAATTTATAATATATGAGTTTATATTAGTTTAGATAAGAGTAGATTGTATTACGTTAGGTTAGGTTGGGTTAGGTTAGGTTTTCCTATTTAATTATGAATTATCATACTATTTGTTGGAAGTCGTGAGGCAAGACGAGACCGAGCAGAATCCGGCTGCTCTCTGAGCCGTGCTGTATGTTAATTTTTTTGCCGTTGTGGTTGAAGAGTGGTGGTGTGTCATCTATGTGGCAAAGAGGCAGAAATCAAGCATTTTCGACATGAAAAAGTGTTGAATCAACTGCGTGAAGTGTTGAATGTCCCTTTAATCACGTCTGAGAAGTGCCAGGTGAGGGATGGATAAATTATGCAACAAAGAGCAGCAGTGTGGCATATATGGCACATTATATATATTATCGCTAAGATTAACCAAGACGTAAGCATTTACGGAGAAAACGAATGATCGCATCTTCCGAATCACGTTCATAAACATCATATGCAGCAAAAAAAAAATCCGAAAATTCCAAGAACACCTTTTAAGAAAAATTTACCTTTTTTAGTGGCTACTAATAGCTTGTACCACAACAGCTACAGTGAGGTAATCCTGAACAACAACACTTTTGTGTTCAGAATACTGGTACACCACTATAAAATAAGTATATGTTTTGAAGTTGCTCTTTACAAGTGGTTAGAGGATTTTCATTGAAAGGAACTGTTTGAATATGGATAGCTTGTTCATTTTTGTGTTCAGTAAACACAGTATAATTACTGGTTCAGCCATACAGAAGCAGCAGTAGAGCTATTTGTTGCATAATGCCTTAGGTGTTCAGAACCCCCCCCCCCCTCTTCCCCTACTATAAGAGTGTTGTAAATTTGCAGTTTAAGGTAATGTCTGATTTCTTTGAATTCATTTTGCAAATGCAATGCTCATGAATGTGCTGAGCTGTTGATGACTTATTTTCTCTGAAAATACATACTTTTCAGTTGGAAGGCAAAATAGCACCAAAAAGGGGCTTGGAGTTAGGTAATGTAGCATGAAAGGTAATGTTCAAAATGAAGAAAAAAGATGTAACATAACCTAACCTAGCCTAACCTTCCATGCAAGCAAGCAAATTATATTTATAAAAAGGGAAAAATACTCTTTTTTTCATTAGAAACAAATTAAACCTAACCTACCATATATAACCTAAGCCAGTCTGAACCATTTTGGAAGAAGAAACTCAATTCCCCCATTTTTTTGTGATTTTTTAAACTTACAACAAAACCCTAGCCTAACCTAACTTAACCAAACCTAACTTAACCAAGCCTAACCCATTTGTATGCTTCATTAAGGTAAAATGTGTATAAAACTTGTCTTGTATTACCTAAAACTGCAATAATACCTAAAAAGGGCACACCCCAATCAATACCATATACCCATTCAAAAATAATCATCTACCCCAGCTTAGGTACACTATCACCATTCACTTGATGTTGCATAACATTTCTCCACATCCATGCCTCATTAATATATATCAAACTCTGTCACCCATGGTGCTTAAAGGGGTGTACACAGTGTACACCTACTAGGTAGCATAGGTGTACATTATTCAGGCCCTTAACCATGCTTCAATCCAACCTGAAACTTTTCAATCAATTATGTGCTGCACTAGTTGGTGAATTAGATGCATGTATGATACTTCATCAAAAGCTTTGTTAAAGCCCAATGCACAACATCTATCCTGCTTTGATTCCCAACTTCTCTAGTTACATACTTCATGCACTTTAGTAGGTTATTTAAGCAAGATCTCATAGCTCAAAATCCATGTTCAGTATCCCTTTAGAGGTTGTCTTTGATATTCTATTATTTTGAAATTGCTTGGGATGCTGGCTGGTGAGATTGGATGTGGTTAGGTTTAGATGTTCATGGTTAAGATTACCTATGTCATGAAATGTTATTTTTTCCTATTGAAAAATGGCAATGTACCTATTTGCCTAGGTATAAAAAAATGTGTTTTACAAGGGAAAAACATGCAATGAAAACATTTGAAGCAACCACAGATTCTGACACACAGATTGTGCCCTTTGTAATAAGAACCCAGCCAGGTGGACTAGAATGCTTCCAGTGAGCCAAAGTCAAGGATATTGAGGATAGGCTGAGGAGAGTTATACAGGGAAGTGATGAGGGGCAGTTGTCCTCAGGTCATATCTCAGATTGACACCAAAACTGCAAAATTGTAAATAATTTTGGGAACTGTGGCATGGTATGACAATTCAAGAAACATAGAACATGATTAAAACAATATAACTATCCAATCCCATTGGAAATGTGTGCTTATCAGGGCAAGTATTTTTATGTAGGCCAATATCACATTTAGAAGAGAACAGTGTGCATTATTGTGCTTTAAGGTGTATTCAAGACAGGTTTTTATACATATCTGACCTCCACAAAACCAACAAAGGGGTTGGGTTTGGTAAGGAAGGGTAGGTTAGGTTAGGTTTTCTTAAAGTTGAGAATTGCAAATTTTGTTTCCAATTTGTTGTTAACAAAAATTGGGGAAAAGCGTTTTTTTTTTGTCAAAGGTAGGTTAGGTTGGGTTAAATTTTGTTTAAGTTGTAGAGTTTTGAGAACACAAAAATTGGTTAAGAAGTTTTCTAATTTTGTGATATTTTTTCTTAAAGGGGACATTAAGCTAGGTTAAGTTGTGTTATATTGCATTCAAAATGTGTTATATATGATTCTGGTCAGACTGTTGATCCACAATGCTGGTTGAACTATTGAGACATGGCTACTTGTCTGTTGGTCGTGATCCTGGTCTGACTGTTGAGATGACTGGTCAGAATGTTGGCCCATGACTGGTCAGATTGTTGGTCAAACTGTTTGTCTGTGACTCTCGTCAGACTTTTGAGATGTGACTGGTCAGACTTTTGAGATGTGACTGGTCAGACTGTTGAGATGTGACTGGTTAGACTGTTGAGATGTGACTGGTCAGACTGTTGGCCTGTGACTGGTTGAACTCTTGAGACATGACTCCGATTGGACTGTTGGACTATGACTTGGTTCAGACCATTGATCCATGACTGTTGGCATGTGACTCTGGTCAGGCTTGTGACTTTGGTTGGACTGTTGGGCTGTGACTCTGATTGGACTGCTGATCAGTGACAGGTCAGATGGTTGGTCTGTGACTTTGGTTGAACTGTTGGTCAGACTGCTGCCATGTGACTCTGGTCAGACTGTTTGCCTGTAATTCTGGTTGGACTGTTGGCCCATGACTCTGGTGGGACTGTTGATCCCTGACTCTGGTTGGACTGTTGATCAGTGACTCTGATCGGACCATTGGGCGGATTGTTGGGCCGTGACCCTGGCTACAGGCCGGGTGACATCTGCTCTGATCTTTTTTTTCCCACCTTTGTCTCACATCCGCTCTGATCTGGCAGCGGTGCTACACCAGGCGAGCGCCAGACGCGGCGTTGGCATGGCCGGCCGTCGCGTGTTCCGAGCGCTCATCATGGGCGCGCCCGGCTCTGGCAAGGGCACCATCTCGGAGCGGATCGTGGCCGAGTTCGGTCTGCAGCACCTGTCCAGCGGCGATGTGCTCCGCTCGCAGATACTGGCCAGAACAGGTGTGTGATGGGCTGTCACGCGCACAGGGGCGCGGCATTGCTCATCCTTCACGGTATCGATATTTGCTCCACTCAACTGTATGCTAAGGACGTTTTTTATAATTGAGTTCACCATTAGTCATGAATTATTAGCCCACTATGCATGAGGCGGTTGCGACCGATGGATTATGCAGTCTTTGTTAGGTCTGTATATGCTATTTAGACACTTGTCAGTCTTCTCTGCTAAATGAATGCTTGATATCAGGATTTCAGCAGCCAACACCTGCACATGATTGAAATAGGGTCCTGACAGTGTCTAAAAGTTCATTTGTTGCCAGGGTGTTGGAGTGAAAAATCGGCCCTGAAAATGAAATGATCCCTGCTGCGGGGGTGCAGAATTAAGATGGATAACAACGATAAATAAAGGATACAAGTGCAACAATTTGGAATGATAAACACTAGGATCGTGTACTTACATGATGTATGTTCATTTATTCTTAAGCTAAGTGTAGCTTACCAGATCAGGCATGGCTTACCAGATCAGGTGTAGCTTGTCAGATCAGGGGTAGCTTAGCTCAGGTGTGGCAAGAAGGATGTATGAACACGCGCATCGGGGAGCGAGGGGTGGGGGGGGAATCCGCTCGCCCCTCCCGTTCTTCGAAGGTATCTCGTAAACGGGCAGGGATATTGTAATGCAGCGTTGTGACGGTATTGCAAATCGAACCGCACAATAAGTGCAAAAAGAACCCTTTAAATCTGTTCGTAAATATAGTAATTGCGGGTGTGCGAAGTCGACCGGCAGGGCGCCACAAAGACTTGTCGGCGCGGTGGCCAGGCGGCACGGCTCGCCGGCCGTGCCTTGCGCAGCTGGTCGTCGGCTGCTTGCGTCGTTGAGTTTATTTAGCAGGGTAATGATCGTCAATGTATGTTGACGGCGGAGCACGTTCCCAAGCTTCGTGAAATTCAACATGATTATCTCGCTGTGGAAATAATCGACCAAATTCCCTCCCAATCTCCAAAACCCGTGGCGACACCCCTGTTTCTACCTTTAACTGCGCACAAAGAGTGTGCCAGTATCATTATTTTTTGGGAATGTATTGTGCCCTATTTCTTCCACATAGGTGAGATTCGAACCCACAATCTTTCGATTGTGGGACGAGCATCTTACCCCTAGACCACTCGTCCCCGTCCCATGTAAGTTAACCCGCGACAATGGCCAAGGTCTAGCGGTCCGCTATCCGATGCACACGAAATTCCTGGCCAAGGTCGAGACCCAGCAATGGTCGTGGTGACTATTGCTGAGTCTCGTCTCGACCGTTTGCCGTCACATTTGTGATACAAATGCAATAAATAATAATAAATGCAATCATAGATATTTAGCAAAATGGTACACTGTGTGATGTGCTGGTATTGTTGCTTGTGCACCTCTTGCTCAGCAAGTCACACAGTGTCTCCCTAATATGCATCGAACTCCTGCTTATGCAGAAATATGCGATTCCATATAACACAGTGGTGTGCAGTTTATTAGCAGTTCATATCTTCATTGATCATGCCATGCAATCACATGGTGAATATTGCCATCCTTAATATTGAAATCTATCCAAATCTCAGTTATCTTAATCTTGCAAAGAGCACAAGTCTATATGTTTTAGCTTCTGTGAATGACACTACGCATTTGCACGATTTCATAAAACATCGGGATCTGAGGAAGGACAAATGTGAACAGAATTGTTGGTTGTATAAAATAATTTCGCATGCACCACTTTTGAATTGTTGAGTGGGAAATTATTAATGAAAATTGTATTAAAGTCGAAGTTTATTCCTTGCTGGGTGTTGATTTCAAACAAAAAGAGTTAATCTTGAAACATTAGGTCCAGTTGGGTGGAGTACAGCTGGTAGAGAAATAAGTGTTGGTGCTCCAACTATGCTGGCTTTAATTACGCTTGTAAGCCCCATAACTTCGCTGCCCTCTATCTTGTGAATGCACTTTGGAAGCTCCAAGCACTTATTGTCCTCAGATTTCAAACAAAGACAATCATGTGTTTCATTCAAGAAATGTACATCGTGCACCCACAATGTACATGATATAAAATTTGGCAGGGAATAAAGCCTTGGTCATTCTAGTCAACAATAGGGAATAGAAGTAATAGGCATAACATCTATGCACTCTTCTACATGATCTGGGAGTTATCGAAATTTATATCACGCATTACTGTACATGCATCCTTACAGCAAAATATGTGCACTTGAAGCCTGGTTGTTTCGGTGGAATGCCACAGCGCCATGCGCTGAAATATCAGTTGACGACCGTCCTTTGCGTGCCTGAAGCCGTAGGTCTGCAGGCGCAGGAGAGCATCGACAAGGGCGCGCTCGTGCGTGACGAAACCATAGTGAAGCTGATATCGTCTGAGCTGGAGAAGATATCCTCTCGCAGCTGGCTGCTTGACGGTGAGCTAGTGTGGGCTGTGACCCGGCGAATCGGCCTGCTCCCGCGGGGAATATCAGCCACTGCCACGGCGAATATCAGCTATTGCCGCGGGAATATCAGCCACTGCTACAGAGAATATCAGGCACTGCCTGCCACACGGAATATGAGCCACTGTCACAGGGAATATCAGCCACTGCCACGGGGAATATCAGCCACTGTCGAAGGGAATATAAGCCACTGCCACAGGGAATATCAGCCACCACAACAGGGAATATCAGCCACTGTCACGGATAATATCGGCCACTGCTGCGGGGAATATCAGCCACTGCCATGGGGAATGTCAGCCACTGCCATGGGGAATATCAGCCACTGCCACGGGGAATATCAGCCACTGTCACGGAGAATATCAGCCACTGCCGCGGGAAATATCAGCCACTGTCACGGAGAATACCAGCCACTGCTATGGGGAATATCAGCCACTGCCTGCCATACGGAATATCAGCCACTGCGACGGGGAATATCAGCCACTGACGCAGGGAGTATCAGCCACTGACGCGGGGAATATCAGCCACTGCTACAGAGAATATCAACCACTGCCTGCCACACGGAATATCAGCCACTGCCACGGGGAATATCAGCCACTGTGGAAAGGAATATCAGCCACTGTCACGGGGAATATCAGCCACTGTCAAAGGGAATATCAGTCACTGCCACGGGGAATATCAGCTACTGCCGTGGGGAATATCAGCCGATGCCACGGGGAATATGAGCCACTGCCACAAGGAATGTCAGCCACCGCTACAGATAATATCAGCCACTGCCTGCCACACGGAATATCAGCCGATGCCGCGGGGAATATCAGCCACTGCCACAATGAATGTCAGCCACTGCTACGGAGAATGCCAGCCACTGCCTGCGACACGGAATATCAGCAACTGACTGCCACACGGAATATAAGCCACTGCCGCGGAGAATATCAGTCTCTGCCACAGGGAATATCAACCATTGTCACGGGGAATATCAGCCACTGCCACGGGGAATGTCAACCACTGCTGCGGGGAATATCAGCCACTGCCGCGGGGAATATCAGACACTGTCACTCACGGGGAATATCAGTCACTGCCGCGGGGAATATCAGTCACTGCCGCGGGGAATATCAGCCACTGCCGCGGGGAATATCAGCCACTGCCGCGGGGAATATCAGCCACTGTCGCGGGGAATATCAGCCACTGTCGCGGGGAATATCAGCCACTGTCACGGGGAATATCAGCCACTGCTGGAGGGAATATCAGCCACTGCCGCGGGGAATATCAGCCACTGCCGGGGGGAATATCAGCCACTGCTGGGGGGGGAATATCAGCCACTGCCGCGGGGAATATCAGCCACTGCTGGGGGAATATCAGCCACTGCTGGGGGAATATCAGCCACTGCTGGGGGGAATATCAGCCACTGCTGGGGGAATATCAGCCACTGCTGGGGGGCTATATGACCATTGCAGTCGATGCGCCCTTTAAACCCAAACCCACTGCTACGGGGAATGTCAGCCACTGTCACGAAGAATATTGGCCACTGCCACGGATAGCATCAACCACTCACGGAGAATGTCAGCCACTGTCACGAAGAATATTGGCCACTGCCACGGATAGCATCAACCACTCACGGAGAATGTCAGCCACTGTCATGGGGAATATCAGCCACTGCCACCGTGCGTCGTCCATGTTCTGCGTCAAATCCGAATCGTGCTGGCAATGATAGTGGAGTGTAACATGGGCGGCACCAGTCTCACCTAGCCGGACGCCTGTGCATAAAACTGTGTGCGTCGCGTGATGCCATGTTCTTGCGAATCTCCAGGTATCTGTGGACGGCAGTGAACTTCTTAGTATCAGGATCCTTGAGGGGTGAATTTTAATTCAGTACGTGCTTGTCAGCTCGACTTTCATCGAAGTTCTCGAAAATCCCCGTCAATGTGTTGACCTGTATTGATCCAGGATGTTGCAGGTCTTATTAGTCTCGTTTGACAGAGTTCCCGTAAGCCAACGCAGACGACACACTTCTTTGTCTAATAACTGAAGCCTGTTAACACGTGCGCTGACAAGCGCTACCCAATCACGCAGGCAGAGCGTGTTATTTGCGAGAAGCCGGCTGAGTGTACAGTTAACACACCGTGGTGGCGCAGTGTTAGCACATGGTGGTGGCGTAGTGTCAACACACCGTGGTGGCGCAGTGTCAACACACCGTGGTGGCGCAGTGTTAGCACATGGTGGTGGCGCAGTGTCAGCACATGGTGGTGGCGCAGTGTTAGCACATGGTGGTGACGCAGTGTCAGCACACGGCGGTGGCGCAGTGTTAGCACACCGTGGTGGCGCAGTGTTAGCACATGGTGGTGGCGCAGTGTCAACACACCGTGGTGGCGCAGTGTCAACACACCGTGGTGGCGCAGTGTTAGCACATGGTGGTGGCGCAGTGTCAACACACCGTGGTGGCGCAGTGTTAGCACACCGTGGTGGCGCAGTGTCAGCACACCGTGGTGGCGCAGTGTCAGCACACCGTGGTGGCGCAGTGTTAGCACACCGTGGTGGCGCGGTGTCAACACACCGTGGTGGCGCAGTGTTAGCACATGGTGGTGGCGCAGTGTCAACACACCGTGGTGGCGCAGTGTTAGCACATGGTGGTGGCGCAGTGTCAACACACCGTGGTGGCGCAGTGTTAGCACACCGTGGTGACGCAGTGTCAACACACCGTGGTGGCGCAGTGTTAGCACACCGTGGTGGCGCAGTGTCAGCA
Organism: Ashinkailepas kermadecensis; assembly: GCA_034440615.1. Taxonomy (NCBI): domain Eukaryota; kingdom Metazoa; phylum Arthropoda; class Thecostraca; family Neolepadidae; genus Ashinkailepas; species Ashinkailepas kermadecensis. The sequence continues at coordinate 64,501 of JAOTOM010002110.1, read as the reverse complement.
CACCGTGGTGGCGCAGTGTCAACACACCGTGGTGGCGCAGTGTTAGCACACCGTGGTGGCGCAGTGTCAGCACACCGTGGTGGCGCAGTGTCAACACACCGTGGTGGCGCAGTGTTAGCACACCGTGGTGGCGCAGTGTTAGCACACCGTGGTGACGCAGTGTCAACACACCGTGGTGGCGCAGTGTTAGCACACCGTGGTGGCGCAGTGTCAGCACACCGTGGTGGCGCAGTGTCAACACACCGTGGTGGCGCAGTGTCAACACACCGTGGTGGCGCAGTGTTAGCACATGGTGGTGGCGCAGTGTCAACACACCGTGGTGGCGCAGTGTTAGCACATGGTGGTGGCGCAGTGTCAACACACCGTGGTGGCGCAGTGTTAGCACATGGTGGTGACGCAGTGTCAACACACCGTGGTGACGCAGTGTTAGCACACCGTGGTGGCGCAGTGTTAGCACACCGTGGTGGCGCAGTGTTAGCACACCGTGGTGGCGCAGTGTCAACACACCGTGGTGGCGCAGTGTCAGCACACCGTGGTGGCGCAGTGTCAACACACCGTGGTGGCGCAGTGTTAGCACACCGTGGTGGCGCAGTGTCAGCACACCGTGGTGGCGCAGTGTCAGCACACCGTGGTGGCGCGGTGTCAACACACCGTGGTGGCGCAGTGTTAGCACATGGTGGTGACGCAGTGTCAACACACCGTGGTGGCGCAGTGTCAACACACCGTGGTGGCGCAGTGTTAGCACACCGTGGTGGCGCAGTGTCAGCACACCGTGGTGGCGCAGTGTTAGCACATGGTGGTGGCGCAGTGTTAGCACATGGTGGTGGCGCAGTGTTAGCACACCGTGGTGGCGCAGTGTCAACACACCGTGGTGGCGCAGTGTTAGCACACCGTGGTGGCGCAGTGTTAGCACATGGTGGTGACGCAGTGTCAGCACACCGTGGTGGCGTAGTGTCAGCACACCGTGGTGGCGCAGTGTCAACACACCGTGGTGACGCAGTGTCAACACACCGTGGTGGCGCAGTGTCAACACACCGTGGTGGCGCAGTGTCAACACACCGTGGTGGCGCAGTGTCAGCACACCGTGGTGGCGCAGTGTCAGCACACCGTGGTGACGCAGTGTCAACACACCGTGGTGGCGCAGTGTCAACACACCGTGGTGGCGTAGTGTCAGCACACCGTGGTGACGCAGTGTCAACACACCGTGGTGACGCAGTGTCAACACACCGTGGTGGCGCAGTGTCAACACACCGTGGTGGCGTAGTGTCAACACACCGTGGTGGCGTAGTGTCAACACACCGTGGTGGCGTAGTGTCAACACACCGTGGTGGCGTAGTGTCAACACACCGTGGTGGCGTAGTGTCAACACACCGTGGTGGCGTAGTGTCAACACACCGTGGTGGCGTAGTGTCAACACACCGTGGTGGCGCAGTGTCAACACACCGTGGTGGCGCAGTGTCAACACACCGTGGTGGCGCAGTGTCAACACACCGTGGTGGCGCAGTGTCAACACACCGTGGTGGCGTAGTGTCAACACACCGTGGTGGCGTAGTGTCAACACACCGTGGTGGCGTAGTGTCAACACACCGTGGTGGCGCAGTGTCAACACACCGTGGTGGCGCAGTGTCAACACACCGTGGTGACGCAGTGTCAACACACCGTGGTGGCGCAGTGTCAGCACACCGTGGTGGCGCAGTGTCAGACAGTGGAGCAGTGTTAGCACACCGGTGGTGGCGCAGTGTCAACACACCGTGGTGGCGCAGTGTCAACACACCGTGGTGGCGCAGTGTCAACACACCGTGGTGGCGCAGTGTCAACACACCGTGGTGGCGCAGTGTCAACACACCGTGGTGGCGCAGTGTTAGCACACCGTGGTGGCGCAGTGTTAGCACATGGTGGTGGCGCAGTGTTAGCACATGGTGGTGGCGCAGTGTTAGCACATGGTGGTGGCGCAGTGTCAACACACCGTGGTGGCGCAGTGTTAGCACACCGTGGTGGCGCAGTGTCAACACACCGTGGTGGCGCAGTGTCAGCACACCGTGGTGGCGCAGTGTCAGCACACCGTGGTGGCGCAGTGTCAACACACCGTGGTGGCGCAGTGTCAGCACACCGTGGTGGCGCAGTGTCAACACACCGTGGTGACGCAGTGTCAACACACCGTGGTGGCGCAGTGTCAGCACACCGTGGTGGCGCAGTGTCAGCACACCGTGGTGGCGCAGTGTCAACACACCGTGGTGGCGCAGTGTCAGCACACCGTGGTGGCGCAGTGTCAGCACACCGTGGTGGCGAGTGTCAGGTCAGCACATGGCGTGGTGGCGCAGTGTCACAACACCGTGGTGGCGCAGTGTCAGCACACCGTGGTGGCGCAGTGTCAGCACACCGTGGTGGCGCAGTGTCAGCACACCGTGGTGGCGCAGTGTTAGCACACCGTGGTGGCGCAGTGTCAACACACCGTGGTGGCGCAGTGTCAGCACACCGTGGTGGCGCAGTGTCAGCACACCGTGGTGGCGCAGTGTCACGTGCGCAGTGTCACACACCGTGGTGGCGCAGTGTCAACACACCGTGGTGGCGCAGTGTACACCGTGGTGCGCAGCACACCGTGGTGGCGCAGTGTCAACACACCGTGGTGGCGCAGTGTCAGCACACCGTGGTGGCGCAGTGTCAACACACCGTGGTGGCGCAGTGTCAGCACACCGTGGTGACGCAGTGTCAACACACCGTGGTGGCGCAGTGTCAGCACACCGTGGTGGCGCAGTGTCAACACACCGTGGTGGCGCAGTGTCAACACCGTGGTGGCGTAGTGTCAATCACACCGTGGTGGCGCAGTGTCAACACACCGTGGTGGCGCAGTGTCAGAACACCGTGGTGGCGCAGTGTCAACACACCGTGGTGGCGTAGTGTCAACACACCGTGGTGGCGCGGTGTCAACACACCGTGGTGGCGCAGTGTCAACACACCGTGGTGGCACGGTGTTAGCACACCGTGGTGGCGCAGTGTCAGCACACCGTGGTGGCACAGTGTCAACACACCGTGGTGGCACAGTGTCAACACACCGTGGTGGCGCAGTGTCAACACACCGTGGTGGCACGGTGTTAGCACACCGTGGTGGCGCAGTGTCAGCACACGGTGGTGGCGCAGTGTCAGCACACCGTGGTGGCGTAGTGTCAATACACGGTGGTGGCGCAGTGTCAGCACACCGTGGTGGCGCAGTGTTAGCACACGGTGGTGGCGCAGTGTCAGCACACCGTGGTGGCGTAGTGTCAGCACACCGTGGTGGCGCAGTGTCAGCACACCGTGGTGGCGCAGTGTCAGCACACCGTGGTGGCGCAGTGTCAACACACCGTGGTGGCGCAGTGTCAGCACACCGTGGTGGCGCAGTGTCAGCACACCGTGGTGGCGCAGTGTTAGCACACCGTGGTGGCGCAGTGTCAGCACACCGTGGTGGCGCAGTGTCAACACACCGTGGTGACGCAGTGTCAACACACCGTGGTGGCGCAGTGTCAGCACACCGTGGTGGCGCAGTGTCAACACACCGTGGTGGCGTAGTGTCAACACACCGTGGTGGCGCAGTGTCAACACACCGTGGTGGCGTAGTGTCAACACACCGTGGTGGCGCGGTGTCAACACACCGTGGTGGCGCAGTGTCAACACACCGTGGTGGCGCGGTGTTAGCACATGGTGGTGGCGCAGTGTCAGCACACCGTGGTGGCGCAGTGTCAGCACACCGTGGTGGCGCAGTGTCAGCACACCGTGGTGGCGCAGTGTCAACACACCGTGGTGGCGCAGTGTCAGCACACCGTGGTGGCGCAGTGTCAGCACATCGTGGTGGCGCAGTGTCAACACACCGTGGTGGCGCAGTGTTAGCACACCGTGGTGGCACAGTGTCAGCACACCGTGGTGGCGCAGTGTTAGCACATGGTGGTGGCGCAGTGTCAACACACCGTGGTGGCGCAGTGTCAGCACACCGTGGTGGCGCAGTGTCAGCACACCGTGGTGGCGCAGTGTTAGCACATGGTGGTGGCGCAGTGTCAACACACCGTGGTGGCGCAGTGTCAACACACCGTGGTGGCGCAGTGTCAACACACCGTGGTGGCGTAGTGTTAGCACACGGTGGTGGCGCAGTGTCAGCACACCGTGGTGGCACAGTGTCAGCACACCGTGGTGGCGCAGTGTTAGCACATGGTGGTGGCGCAGTGTCAGCACACCGTGGTGGCGTAGTGTCAATACACGGTGGTGGCGCAGTGTCAGCACACCGTGGTGACGGAGTGTTAGCACATGGTGGTGGCGCAGTGTCAGCACACCGTGGTGGCGTAGTGTCAATACACGGTGGTGGCGCAGTGTCAACACACCGTGGTGGCGCAGTGTCAGCACACCGTGGTGGCGCAGTGTCAACACACCGTGGTGGCGCAGTGTCAACACACCGTGGTGGCGCAGTGTCAGCACACCGTGGTGGCGCAGTGTCAGCACACCGTGGTGGCGCAGTGTCAGCACACCGTGGTGGCGCAGTGTCAACACACCGTGGTGGCGCAGTGTCAACACACCGTGGTGGCGTAGTGTTAGCACACGGTGGTGACGCAGTGTCAACACACCGTGGTGGCGTAGTGTTAGCACATGGTGGTGACGCAGTGTCAACACACCGTGGTGGCGCAGTGTTAGCACACGGTGGTGGCGCAGTGTCAGCACACCGTGGTGGCGCAGTGTCAACACACCGTGGTGGCGCAGTGTCAACACACCGTGGTGGCGCAGTGTTAGCACACCGTGGTGGCGCAGTGTCAACACACCGTGGTGGCGCAGTGTTAGCACACCGTGGTGGCGCAGTGTCAGCACACCGTGGTGGCGCAGTGTCAGCACACCGTGGTGGCGCAGTGTTAGCACACCGTGGTGGCGCGGTGTCAACACACCGTGGTGGCGCAGTGTTAGCACATGGTGGTGGCGCAGTGTCAACACACCGTGGTGGCGCAGTGTTAGCACACTGGTGGCGACGCAGTGTCAACACACCGTGGTGGCGCAGTGTTAGCACACCGTGGTGACGCAGTGTCAACACACCGTGGTGGCGCAGTGTTAGCACACCGTGGTGACGCAGTGTCAACACACCGTGGTGGCGCAGTGTCAACACACCGTGGTGGCGCAGTGTTAGCACACCGTGGTGGCGCAGTGTCAGCACACCGTGGTGGCGCAGTGTCAACACACCGTGGTGGCGCAGTGTTAGCACACCGTGGTGGCGTAACCGTGGTGGCGCAGTGTTAGCACACCGTGGTGACGCAGTGTCAACACACCGTGGTGGCGTAGTGTCAGCACACCGTGGTGGCGCAGTGTCAGCACACCGTGGTGGCGCAGTGTCAACACACCGTGGTGGCGCAGTGTCAACACACCGTGGTGGCGCAGTGTTAGCACACGGTGGTGACGCAGTGTCAACACACCGTGGTGGCGTAATGTCAATACACGATGGTGGCGCGGTGTTCGTGTGTTGCCGAGCATTAGCGCGCGCCGCTGAAGTGAGCTGACGACTGTGTCGCCCGCTCCGTGCCCCTCGGCAGGCTTCCCGCGGACGCGAGCGCAGGCCGAGGCGCTGCACCGGCTGCAGCCGCTGGACGCCGTGTTCAGCCTGGACGTGCCGTTCCAGGTCATCATCGACCGGATCAAGGACCGCTGGGTGCACCTGCCCAGCGGCCGCATCTACAACACGCTCTTCAACCCGCCCAAACAGCCGGTGGGTAGTGCCGCCCAATGTCCTTGTGGACGGCTGGCGGCACCGAGGCATGGCCGCTCTGATTTCGGAGCAGACCGCTTAGATCCCCCGCAAAGATCCTAACATCCGATACGCGAGATCGCGAGTCACACTATTCAGGTTAAGGTATTCTAAAGTGCTATTATAATCCATGATTTTTCCTATTATTTTTTCTTCTCTGGATTTCCACACCGATATCGGCACCTCCCTTACGTTTGCTTTCCATGCGCTATGGGATTTGAAGCTCACAGTCTGTCTGGAAAAGAAATGATGCAATATTCAGGATGATGTGAAGTGTATTTCCGGTAGAAGTATCAGATGGTTCAAGGTACGAAAATCGACTGGAATGTGTTGAGTCTTGGACTTGCGACAGCACACATCGCACCATGCACCTTCTTTGTGAATTCCAGTACATTTTCACGTGCGCACGTGTGTGCAATATTCATGGATTACCCTATGTCCCTCTGTTACATCCTGATCGCAGCCGTGCCCTCCCACTAACCTTATAAATGATTCCCTTATTATTTTTATTATTGGGTCCTATAGCTTATTTACCTGATGTTTATTATATTATTTACAGTGTATCATACTCATGGTTGCAGACAATAATGCGTTTGGCTGACGTGCTATGCCAAGCCTCCTGTCTTCCCTGTTCACCCCCTCCATGGTGCGTTTGGCTGACGTGCCTGCCAAGCCTCCTGTCTTCCCTGTTCACCCCCTCCATGGTGCGTTTGGCTGACGTGCTATGCCAACCCTCCTGTCTTCCCTGTTCACCCCCTCCATGGTGCGTTTGGCTGACGTGCCTGCCAAGCCTCCCTGTCCTCCCTGTTCACCCCCTCCATGGTGCGTTTGGCTGACGTGCTTGCCAAGCCTCCTGTCTTCCCTGTTCACCCCCTCCATGGTGCGTTTGGCTGACGTGCCTGCCAAGCCTCCTGTCCTCCCTGTTCACCCCCTCCATGGTGCGTTTGGCTGACGTGCTTGCCAAGCCTCCTGTCTTCCCTGTTCACCCCCTCCATGGTGCGTTTGGCTGACGTGCCTGTCAAGCCTCCTGTCCTCCCTGTTCACCCCCTCCATGGTGCGTTTGGCTGACGTGCTTGCCAAGCCTCCTGTCTTCCCTGTTCACCCCCTCCATGGTGCGTTTGGCTGACGTGCTATGCCAAGCCTCCTGTCTTCCCTGTTCACCCCTCCATGGTGCGTTTGGCTGACGTGCCTGCCAAGCCTCCTGTCTTCCCTGTTCACCCCTCCATGGTGCGTTTGGCTGACGTGCCTGCCAAGCCTCCTGTCTTCCCTGTTCACCCCCTCCATGGTGCGTTTGGCTGACGTGCCTGCCAAGCCTCCTGTCTTCCCTGTTCACCCCCTCCATGGTGCGTTTGGCTGACGTGCCTGCCAAGCCTCCTGTCTTCCCTGTTCACCCCCTCCATGGTGCGTTTGGCTGACTGCCACGCCAAGCTTGCGTCCTCCCTGTTCACTCCCACAATGCTGCATGTGTATCCCCTGAAATTGTAGCGCTCATTTCATCACGACGACGCATTAGTGGTCACGGTACGAGTCGACATGTCCGATACATGGATACAAGGGCAGATATGCGCGTGACCCAACGCGTTTGTAGCGCCACCAGTGGACTTGTGCAGGCCAGGCTTACGAAGCGTTTGGTTGGTCTCATTAGCGCTAGTGGGAGCTCATGGTTGCAACTTCGCAGTTGTGTTACGATGTGGTAACATTGGCTCCCACTGGACTTGTGGCTGCTATCTTGTGCTAGAGGTTTAGCGGAGTAAATCCAGCGAACTGGGACAAATTTGTCTCCGAAAACTGGGGAAATAAACATTTATAGAAATGTTCCCTCGACGCTTGGAGTGGGACATTTTTGTTGTCGAAATATTCTGGCAGACATGTCCCCCCAGTCCCATGAGTTGCTGCCGTGATTCCACCTGCCGTGACCCATGGGCGGCGACGACCACCACCCAATTCACGCGCTCAATATGGAGACACACGCTTCCGCGCTCCCTGTGCGCTCATTACACCACAAACAAAAAAAGCGCCAGTCTAGGAGTAGATTGCCGGAAGACGTGCCAGGCGTACCACGCGGAAAAAATGCGGCTCGGTCGGAGATCGCACGCCTCGCAGCCACTCAAAATTATAAATCGCTGAACGAACCATCTGGTGGGTATTCTGACCCGACGATGTTGTGCCACGCCGCGCTACACGGGCGCAGGCCGCTTCGGTGTGCAGTACGCGATGTGCAGACCGGTGTATAGTATGCGGTATGCAGATCGGTGTGCATTACTTTGTATGCAGATTGGTGAACAGTACTCGGTATGCAGATCGGTGTACAGTATGTGGTATGTAGATCGGTGTGCAGTGTGCGGTGTGCAGATCGGTGTACAGCAGTGCTAAATTATTCGTGAAATAGGGTGGAATATACCACCTTCCGAACACTCAATCGACATCCTTCTAGAAGTTTCGATATCCTGCTTCTTGATGCGTGCTTATGAAGTCTTCGTGCCTCCTCTCTAACAGTATCTCGTTTATAAGTATAATGTTCATGCTCTCGATAAGGAATGGTGGTACACGAACATTTCGCAGTGCAATTTCAGGTAAAGGGATTACCTATAATGTGATATGGAATGCCATGTTTAAATTTACAATGCCAGTTCATGGCATAGGCATTATTATCTCTATCCCGAATATAGTTCCTTCTAAATTATGAATCTGAAAACAAATGATAAAGGTTCAGTCATAAGTACACCATTGGCTCAAATTTGAGTCTGAAAGACATCATACGCATTATAAATGACACTATTTGCATGGCAAATTTCGACATCCTACTGTGCTCGTTTCGACATCTCACACCTAACGAAAAACCATAATTTTAACACTGGTGTACAGTATGCGGTATGCAGATCGGTGTACAGTGTGCGGTGTGCAGATCGGTGTACAGTGTGCGGTGTGCAGACCGGTGTACAGTATGCGGTATGCAGATCGGTGTACAGTGTGCGGTGTGCAGATCGGTGTACAGTGTGCGGTGTGGAGACCGGTGGATTACTCATCTGATTAGCCTGTGCTGCGTTATATGGATTTTACAAGTATATTTTTACAAACAAAAACTTTGCGAGCGGTGCCCCGGAATCCGGAAAATAAATCTTTCGGGATTGGTACATTCTCTGTAGTAGTGCACCCATGCAAAAGAGCACCTGTACCTGAATAAACAGATTACGACGCCAATTCACCACCGAAGCTCTCGCTTATCACCATCGAAACCCACGTTTTTTTTACGTGCATCATTTATAGTTTGCATGCTTGAGGAGACAGTTATCAACCCACAGCTGACCCGGATCCAACAGGTCAGCAACTCTGCAGCCTGGGTAGCAATCGGTGCACTATGCCGAGACATATAATATATATATATATATATATATATATATATATATATATATATATATATATATATATATATATATATTGATATGTGTTCAGTCGCCTGATGACGCGCACAGACGTCACGAGACACTCGCACGGCCACGTACGACAGTGACGCTGACCTCCCGCCGCAGTTCACCGATGACGTGACGGGCGAGCGACTGGTGCAGAGGCCCGACGACGCGCCGGACGCGGTGCGCAAGCGGCTCGAGGTGTACCTGGCGTCGGCCGGACCCGTGGTCGAGTTCTACCGCCAGCTGGGCGTGCTGCACGAGTTCGCCGGCACCGAGACCAACAAGATCTGGCCGCACGTGCGCCGCGCGCTCCAGAACACGCTGAAGTAGGCGTCGCCGCGCCCCGCGGCTCGCGTTCTGGCGCGCAGAGCAAGCCGACCGGGACAGAGGTGGAGTTGGCGCCTGTCGGCAGCACTGCAGCTTCTAGTGGCGTCGCCATGCGACCGAGAGACACCGCTGTCGTCAGTGTCGCAAACGACGGCATGTACAGGGCCTCGTCGGCACACGCAACCGGTAAAATGACTGGCGAGTCTCAATAGGAGGCGGTAATGGGATCCGTAGATGGCGGATGGGATTAGTTGGGCAGTTGTTCGCTTGGGTAGTCATGATCAGTGATCGGGCAACGTATCGGATGCGATGCAGTTGATCTTGGACAGGTTTCCAGACGATGACGTGTCGGTATTGCAATACGGTGGGCCACAGGTAGGTTCCGCGCGCGGTTCTTGGTCACCGTGACGGTGGTTGTTTCCAGGGACTGGTTATTAGCGGTATCCGTATGTGTAATCAGTGGCAGCCGACTCCGGCCGGGCGTTGTGGGGAGTGTGTGGCGCGTGCTGGTGTCACGAGGAGGTGATCGGCAGAAGCGTGGTGGCGGCCTGAATCACAGGGCCCCGGCTGTCGCTGTTACGCCTGACATTAGCTCTGTCCAGATCAGCAGAAGTCTCAGAACTCGCTCGGCTCGAGTGGAATCGTGTGCTATGTGCTATATGCTGATATGTGCTATATGCTCTGTTTGATGTAGATCGGTATCGTGCTCTCGAAAAAAGCCTACTAGACAGACATGGTCGAACCCGGCTTCCGCTCGCGTAACCATGCTTTTTTTCGGCATTGGCTCGTGCAATTCTAAAGTGCTGGCTTCGGCTTCGTAATATTTTCATAGCGTTTGACTTTGGCTTCGTAGCATTTCGAACCACTGGCTTTGGCTTCGACCTGGTCTCGTGGAATTTTTAGCTGCTGATTACGGTTAAAAATATGCTGTGGCTTAAGCAATACGTCTGGCTTCTTGTGTTCTCACTAAATGGTATGGTTTTTGAAGTAAGATAAAATTGCGGGAGTGGCTGTGTAAGGGGAACGTCGTCCCTTCAGTCCGTTCACATTTATCCTCTAGTGTGGAATGCTCTCTAGGGTCTCTAAAATAGCTCTTCATCCACTCTCGGTCAGACAGCTCACACCTACTTCCTATTTCCTCAGCGTTTCTAGGACGATCCTACGATTGGTGGCCGGCCCCGCGATTGCCAATGGACTTCCCCATCCCAAAGTCGAAATTACTTAGAATAATTGAGGAAGACACTTTTCGCTGAGCAACTCTAAATGTCACCATTGTTTCCCAGTTCAAGAAATATTCGATTCAGCTTCGACTTTGCATGACTAAAATGACTGGCTTTGGCCTCACTTCCATTTGGTTGAAGGTCAACAGCTTCGGCTTCGTGAGGCCACGTGTTTCGGCATGCGCTTCAGTTCGTAACTCATTTGGCTAGCGGCCGAATGAGTAGACACAAATTTTGTATGCATCCGTTTTATGTATATCGTGCAAATTTTGGTCAAGAGCATCAAATGTCAATGTTATAGAATCTTCGGTGTTGAGGTAAGGTCAGGCCACTAGGTCAGAAGCTGGACAGTTTACAAAATTTTTTCAGTATATCATTTCTTCATGGAACAATTTGTGCACTTCACAAGTGATGTACTGGGGATATTCGAGCTTGAACTTGTCTGACCCGACCAGACGACGTGACCTGAACTAACCTTAGGATTTTGCGATATCAAGCAGCACACATTGTGCCTGAATGGTTCCGTTGAAAGAACCCGAACATATATATACATTCGTATTTCCCAGGCCATTCACCAAGATGAAGGCCACGTCATTGGGTTGAACTATTATGACCGTCAAGGACCTCAGCATGGCCGAAAATGAAGAAATAAACTGTGATATGAAATCTAGGACGTATTGCCTTGCCAATGACATTTTCCCTGTGTCTATAGCATGCATAATTCGGAAGCTGGTTTCCAAACATGATCCTGACCTGACCTGACAAGCCCGGTCCTGACCATTTTGTACTCTGATCAATATGAATACATTCACCAGTGTTTATTCTTCAGAAAAACAATGCTGAAACAAAATCCCTGTGTTCCCACCATTTCTATGGATTTAAGTAGATATGCGTATATTGACCTAATATGACCTCGGATGAGTTAATAATCGATCAAAATCTAAGTGTAAGACGTACACGTCATGGAAAGACGTTGGGACTTTCCATGACCGGAACTTGTCACGGTTTTTCGCATTTTATCCTAGCTTATGCAGATAGGAAGTTAATGGGGAGGGCCTTCAAGCCCTCCTCCCGCCCGAAGTGGATATGTCGCAGCCCGGAAAAAGTTAAGTTAATGGGGAGGGCCTTCAAGCCCTCCTCCCGCCCGCCGGCCCGGCGAAGGTGGATTTGTCGGCTAGCCCGGCAAGAGTTAAGTTACACATAACAGGCTATTTTTTATGGCACCAATCTATATCAAATAGGCAATAGTAGGAGCGGAGCGAGTTGTAAGACTGGCCTTGTTTGGATGTGCCCTGCACCGGTGTGAATCAGGGCTGTCGATGTGCTGTGATTTCCCGCACGGTCTTCCATGAGTGTTACAGCTTTCGATGCGGTCCAGCATTCTGCAATTGTGCGATAGTCTTATCGGGGGCGTCAACCAGGTGATGAGGTGACCCGCGATCGTGTTTGAATTTTCGACTGTGTGAGATGATGGCAGTTTGTGTACATTCTCAAAGCTATTATTCCCTATTTGTCACCAGCCAATTTTGTTTTAACCAGGTTTGCACTACACGCATTCCCCACTGCATTGACCGTAGCAAGGACTGCACGGCCACAGCGAAAGCGGAGGAAGCTGACTATGGCAAGGCTGGCTATGTCTAGCTATGGCTGGCTGGCTATGACCATGGCAAGGCTGGCTGTAGTTGTAATAAGGTTGGCTATGACTAGCTATGACTATGACAAGGCTAGCTGTAGCTGTAGCAAGGCTGGCTGGCTGTAGTTGTAATAAGGCTGGCTATGACTAGTTATGGCTGGCTGGCTATGACTATGGCAGGGCTGGCTATGACTAGCTATGGCTCTCTGACCGTGGCAAGGCTGGCTATGACTATAGCAAGTCGAGCTGTAGCTGTAGCAAGGCTGGCTATGACTATATCAAGTCGTGCTGTAGCTGTAGCAAGGCTGGCTATGACTAGCTATGGCCGTCTGGCTATGGCAAGGCTGGCTGCAGTTGTGGCAAGGCTGGCTATGACTAGTTATAACTGGATGGCTATGGCTGGTCCGTGGCTGACTGACTATGGCTGTGGTTAGGCTGGCTATGGCTGTGGTTAGGCTGGCTGTGGATGGCCGGGGCTGGTTGTGGCTGGCTGACTATGGCTGTGGTGAGGCTGGCTATGGATGGCCGGGGCTGGTTGTGGCTGGCTGACTATGGCTGTGGTTAGGCTGGCTATGGATGGCCGGGGCTGGCTGTGGCTGGTTGATTATGGCTGTGGTGAGGCTGGCTATGGATGGCCGGGGCTGGCTGTGGCTGGTTGACTATGGCTGTGGTGAGGCTGGCTATGGATGGCCGGGGCTGGCTGTGGCTGGCTGACTATGGCTGTGGTGAGGCTGGCTATGGATGGCCGGGGCTGGCTGTGGCTGGCTGTGGTGAGGCTGGCTATGGATGGCTGGGGCTGGCTGTGGCTGGCTGACCATGGCTGTGGTGAGGCTGGCTATGGATGGCCGGGGCTGGTTGTGGCTGGCTGACAATGGCTGTGGTGAGGCTGGCTATGGCTGCCCGTGTCCGGCCGTGGCTGGCTGTGACTGGCTGACTGGCTTTGGCGATGCTTGCTATGACTGGCTATGGCTGGCCGTGTTCGGCTATGGCTGGCCGTGTTTGGCTATGGCTGGGGCGATGCTAGCCATGACTGACTGTGGCTGGTCTGGCTATTGCTGACCATGGCCATGGCTGTGACTGGCTGACGACGGCTGGCTATGGCTGTGGCGAGGCTGACTGGCTGATTATGGCTGGCGGTGGCTAGCTATGGTTGGCTGTGGCATTGCTTGCTGACTGGTAAATGCGCAGAAAGCCGTGTGATTTCTGTTATTCCGTCGCACTCTATTCCTCTATTGGCATTCCACGGATGGAGTGGAAATGATGACATGCCGTGGTGCGGTTTGCATTCTCTTATATTGCCAATGCAATACGATACCGGCCGTCAATGTCAGCCATTTAGTCGATGTGATGACAACATAAATAAACGCGCCACCAAGTAGAGTGGGATACGGAGTGATTTTGTCTGAGGGATGCCGATATTAATATCATAAACATCATTAGCACCATATCATCAACAGTGTCGTTCACAGTCACCCGGGGCCCCTGAAGATCACGCTAGGGCCCCCAAAAGATTGGGCCGTTGGCTCCTGAAACTCACGCTGGGCTCCAAGTCACACCTGGCCCCGAAAAATAAGTCCCAATCGGGAAACTCCCCGCGGCCCTTGAAATTGCGTCGAGAGCCTCCCCCACAAAACAAATGAATCGAGACCGGAAAAACGGCTGAAAAAAATGTACTGAGAAAATGTTACGTTAAAAAATGTTGCCTTAACCCGGTGACCTTAAAGAAAGGGATAGCATGGGCCCCTTCAGATACGTTTCTCCCCCTTACGCAAATGTACAGTACGGCGCTGACCTAGCTGCGATTAGGAAAACTGAAAATATATATATACAGCCTACGGTGTTGCCTTCTTGATCCGTTTGCCATGAATCGTCTCAACATAATGATACTGAACGATGTGGCCAGTGGCGTAGCTAGGATTTGATCCGGAGGGTGGGTGAACATCTGAAGAGGGCCCCCTCCCACTTTTCCAAAACTCCTAGAATTTCGTTTACTTTATTTCCAACGGGTCCCTATATGAACGTGCTTCGTACATCAACTCCCTTGGGATCATGCACGACGCATTAGACTGCTAGGTCATTCAGCGTCGCCAATATAAGCCGCAGGTCCATTTTTAAACGCTTGAGCCTCCTCCATCAGGACAGTGACACTTTCTTCGGCTTGGGCCCAGCCGTCAGTCCAATGGCCCTCCATATTGGCTCATAGCCCTCTCCGTCAGCCGAGAGCCATTTCAACGATCCGGGGCCCCTCCATCGATCCAGAAGCCCTTTGTTAGCCAGACGAGGACAGTCAACGTCTTCCCGAGGGCACTTTCCGTTGACTCGGGGTCCTCATCGGCCAGGGACCCTTTCCGTCAGTCCAAGGCCTTTCGTCGGTCCAGGGGACCCGTGTGGGCCCATTGCACCGTAGCAGACATGGGAAGGGGACGCTGAGGGGAGCGGAAGAGCGTTGGGCATGTCTGGTTTCGACTAGCTGGGGTCAGGCGTCAATTCGGGTCGAATCAGGTCGGGCGATCGCATCCGCGCTGGGGTCAGGCGTCGACACGGGTCGGATCAGGTCGGGCGATCGCGTCTGCGCTGGGGTCAGGCGTTGACACGGGTCGGATCAGGTCGAGTGATGGCGCCTGTGCTAGGGTCAGGTCAGATTAGGTTATGTAGTCAGACGTGGTCGGGTCGGTCACGATCGTGTCAGGATAGACTGCGACACGATAAATTATTTTGGTTCATGCAACATCACGTCCTCCCCTAAAAGCATTTCGCGCAAACATGGACCGCGGGAACCGGATTTTTATTTAAATATGAATTAAATTCGGCGTGGAAATAACAGATCAACCAAAGACAACTGATATACATTGCATGACAAATGGGTGCGCTGACTGGTTGTCTGGCATGGGAAGTTGACGCCAATAACTACACCGACGCAGTCCGTGTGTTGCGATGTTGGAAGTCGACCCTGGTCTGCAAGCGTCATCACCTTTTCCAAATGCCTGTGGCGGCGGCAGTACCGCATCCTCGTGTCGCGGATGTGAGTCACTGAGTCCAGTTCACGGCGTAAGCACAGCTTTTGCGTCCGTGACACCTGCAAAAGTCGCTAAACGAGTCCGACCCGACCCACACACTGCGCGCATCTATCCGACCATGTAGCACGGCCAGACACACGCACCATCAGCCGACTCCACAGACGGGACGCCGTTCACGAGCACAACTCAAACACAGCAACAATGAGCGTCGTTCTCCTCGTCCAGCACTGTGCGGCTGGCTTCCCGATCGAGACGCTTGCCGTCGCAGCGTGATCGGACACAGCACACCTGTGTCGTCCAGTCGGCCCCAGGTGGCGCTACACGTGACTCGGACACAGGACACCTGTGTCGTCCAGTCGGCCCCAGGTGGCGCTACACGTGTATCGGACACAGCACACCTGTGTCGTCCAGTCGGCCCCAGGTGGTGCTACACGTGACCGGACACAGGACACCTGTGTCGTCCAGTCGGCCCCAGGTGGCGCTACACGTGACTCGGACACAGGACACCTGTGTCGTCCAGTCGGCCCCAGGTGGCGCTACACGTGATCGGACACAGGACACCTGTGTCGTCCAGTGGGCCCCAGGTGGCGCTACACGTGTATCGGACACAGCACACCTGTGTCGTCCAGTCGGCCCCAGGTGGTGCTACACGTGACCGGACACAGGACACCTGTGTCGTCCAGTCGGCCCCAGGTGGCGCTACACGTGATCGGACACAGGACACCTGTGTCGTCCAGTGGGCCCCAGGTGGTGCTACACGTGACCGGACACAGCACACCTGTGTCGTCCAGCCGACCCCGGCCGGCGCCTCAGCTGCGCCTCACCAGCTCGTCCAGCTGTCCGGCGCACGCCGACACCTTGGCCGGCTCGGGCACGTTGCGCAGCCGCTCGAGCACCGCCTGCACCTCGAGACTGCGCGCCAGCGCGGCCATGTCGCGGTCGGCGGCCGCCAGCGTGCCGAAGCCGACCAGCGCGCGGAAGAGCGCCTCGCCGTCGGCCAGCCGCTGCAGCAGCACGCCCAGCGCCGACAGCGTCTGCGCGCGCGCCTCGAGCCCGCCGCGCCGGCGCAGGCTGGTGGCCATGTTGAGCAGCAGGGTGGCCAGCGCCACCTGGACGTTGCGGTTGGTGGCCGGCAGCAGCGCCAGCGCGGCGGCCGCCACCTGCTCGCGCGCCGCCATCACGGTCGCCTCGCCCGACGCGTGGCGGAACAGGTTGCAGCTGGTGCGCAGCGCCAGCATCTGGTTGGCCGACGGCGAGTCGCGCTGCGCGAACCGCTCCAGCGCGGCGAGCAGCGCGGCGCGCTGCGGCTCGGCGCACAGGAAGTCGCAGGTCTCCGAGTTGAGCACGGCCAGTCGCAGCAGGTCGATGGCCGGGAACGCCAGCTCTGAGGGCCAGTCGGCGGGTTGGTGGGGAGACGGCCACCGGCAAGCCGTTGGCCGACAGGCGACCATCTGAATGCTTTTCTTTTCGGTGTTGGGAGGGCGATGGGGAGGAAGTCCGTGGAGATTATAGTTACAGTGGGGGACAGCTGGCACACTCCAACTCGGGCGATCAGTGGGTCCGTAACTAGCGCACCTCGTATCATGGGTTGAGGTTCCCTCACCCCTCCCCAGCGCGGCGAGAGCGGGAGGAAATTATCGTCAAGACGGACGATTCTCGGCTAATAATTTCTCTGAGGGAACAAGGAAGTCATCGAACTTGCTGTTGCAAATATTTCATCACACTTAATGTATTATCGTATTTGAAGTTTGAGCGAAGGATGAACTAATATCATGCCCAGCTCTTGGAAACACAGCTTGGTCGCAAAGGCACTGGAAGAGCTAACCTGAGGATATTTTGCGTAGCAGGTTGGCTGACGAACTGATACAGAATTAGGATCACCGTTAGTGGGCTAGGGAGCTTCTGGTTTGCCACGCAATGTGGTCCAGACGCTTGAGCACCTTGGTGGCGGTAGGTACATATTGTGGAAGCATCCCTCTCCATACTCCAATTAAGCAGCTGATCTTGGTCTCAAGTTCAAGGTCAAGTGTTCAGCTTCCAGACATATCTTTTAACATAAGAAATCACTTGAAGAAAAAAAAGAAGATTAAATGTCCAAGCAAACGAATATCAAAACTATATGTATTACTCGGAAGACCAGGCACATGGGCCTTCTGCCGCGAGCAATAAATCCACGCGGAGTTTCTTGTTTTCCTGTACGTGGTTCAGTATATATAATAGTTTGCAGCGGCAACAGTCAACACAAAACAGTAGCAAAACACAACAATGTGCACAATTATGGAAAGCTAACCATACATAAACATCATGGCAGGCCTCAAAATCCAATCCGGGGCATGCGACGATGAATTGGGCGTTGGACATTGACGCACTGACCAGCACGATATCACACCAGCTGAACATACGGATTTAAGAAGAGGACTGAAGTGACTAGCCACATTTGAAGTAATTTCGTCACAACGATCACCTCAGGGAGCGTTCGGTTTGTTATTTCCGGTGTGCGTATGTGTGCGTGCATACATGCGTACACATGCGTGCGCATGCGCGCGTCTGTGTGGCTGCATTTTGTAAATCACTCCAGTTCGTAAATTTGCATTAATTACCATTGCATTTGGTACACACAAACACCAAAATCTCAGATCAAATTCATAAGCCTTCGGAATGCAGTCCGTGCCTGGCGTCCACCACCGAGACCCGCCGGCGGGAACGGTGGCTCGGTGCCTGACGTCCACCACCGATACCCGCCAGCGGGAACGGTGGCTCCGCCCCCATGAAGTGATCTGATCATCGGACACCGACAGAGGATCTCCAGCAGAACACCGACATGGCCCCCATCGTCCCAAAACACAACCGCACCAGCCAATAACCAGCACCCACCGCGGGCGCTTCACGGACGGCACCAGCCAATAACCAGCACCCACCGCGGGCGCTTCACGGGCGGCACCAGCCAATAACCAGCACCCACCGCGGGCGCTTCACGGGCGGCACCAGCCAATAACCAGCACCCACCGCGGGCGCTTCACGGGCGGCACCAGCCAATAACCAGCACCCACCGCGGGCGCTTCACGGGCGGCACCGCGGCGTCAGCTCACCCTTGGGCCACTGCAGCAGCGACAGCAGCGCGGTGAGGTGGTGTGGCGCCGGCTGACAGTCCAGCTCGGCCAGCTTGGTCATCTCCTGCAGCGTGGTCTCCTCCAGCCGGTGGCCGCCGTCGCCGGCACGCTGGTTGAACTCGCGTAGCTTGGCTGCACGCACGGCCCGACAGGGGTCAGCCAGGGCGGCGGTGTAGGGTGTAGACACGACAGACATTACCGCACAGTGTGACCACACAGATTGCCGTGGGCAGGGATCATGTCTGATTGGCTTGCCATGACATGACATGAAATAATGCGTCATCAATTTTGGTCAGCACGTACACAAATAATGGTTGTAGGTAACAACCGGGCACGTCACTTTGGGACGAGACTTGGTGCCCATGAACCCACCAGTTTTCGGAAATCTTGCTCATTATATGCAGAAAGGTTGCCTGGAAAAGTTAAATTTTCATAGTGCCTTATTGCCACCCCCACCCGATTTTCACAACGAACCGAATTGACTCCGCTTGGTTATGCGGAGTCTTGGCTACGCGGACCTGCGCTCAAATACGGCGAAAAGGTTGAGCTCCAGATTCCAGCAATATAGCCGCGAGTCTTCGACTATCGCGTAAGGACACGTACACGTTTTTTGTTATTGCTGATTATAATTCTTTATTTGAAAGGGGCACTGGGTATCGAAAAGGGTTATTGCAAATTATAGACAAATTGGGAAAAGGCAAGTTGGTGTTGGTTTTTGGGCGCATCAACTACACCGGTTACACATGGAAAAGGGCCAATAGAATTCATATCGATGTCTAATTATCTGCTTCATGAAATAGCATAGCCTCAGCAACACCCAATAACAGATAAGAGATTCAGAGTAGCTACTGAGCATGATCAACTACTGATGCCTGCCGTGCCATTTGCCATCCACTCACGAAGCAAATAGTCACGCCGTCCACGATAGCTCAGCTGTGATGAAACGTGCTGTCGTGCAGCTGCGGCCCCACATACCCGCCCGACCCGACCACACTCACTACAGCTGCAGCTGCGGCCCCACATACCCGCCCGACCCGACCACACCCACTACAGCTGCGGCCCCACATACCCTCCCGACCCGACCACACTCACTACCACTGCAGCTGCGGCCCCACATACCCGCCCGACCCGACCCGACCACACCCACTACCACTGCAGCTGCGGCCCCACATACCCGCCCGACCCGACCCGACCACACTCACTACCACTGCAGCTGCGGCCCCACATACCCGCCCGACCCGACCCGACCACACTCACTACCACTGCAGCTGCGGCCCCAAATACCCGCCCGACCCGACCCGACCACACCCACTACCACTGCAGCCCCACATACCCGCCCGACCCGACCCGACCACACTCACTACAGCTGCAGCTGCGGCCCCACATACCCGCCCGACCCGACCCGACCACACCCACTACCACTGCAGCCCCACATACCCGCCCGACCCGACCCGACCACACTCACTACAGCTGCAGCTGCGGCCCCACATACCCGCCCGACCCGACCCGACCACACCCACTACCACTGCAGCTGCGGCCCCACATACCCGCCCGACCCGACCACACTCACTACCACTGCAGCTGCGGCCCCACATACCCGCCCGACCCGACCCGACCATACTCACTACAGCTGCAGCTGCGGCCCCACATACCCGCCCGACCCGACCCGACCACACTCACTACCACTGCAGCTGCGGCCCCAAATACCCGCCCGACCCGACCCGACCACACCCACTACCACTGCAGCTGCGGCCCCACATACCCGCCCGACCCGACCACACTCACTACCACTGCAGCTGCGGCCCCACATACCCGCCCGACCCGACCCGACCACACCCACTACCACTGCAGCTGCGGCCCCAAATACCCGCCCGACCCGACCCGACCATACTCACTACAGCTGCAGCTGCGGCCCCACATACCCGCCCGACCCGACCCGACCACACCCACTACCACTGCAGCTGCGGCCCCACATACCCGCCCGACCCGACCACACTCACTACCACTGCAGCTGCGGCCCCACATACCCGCCCGACCCGACCCGACCACACCCACTACCACTGCAGCTGCGGCCCCACATACCCGCCCGACCCGACCACACTCACTACCACTGCAGCTGCGGCCCCACATACCCGCCCGACCCGACCCGACCACACCCACTACCACTGCAGCTGCGGCCCCAAATACCCGCCCGACCCGACCCGACCACACCCACTACCACTGCAGCTGCGGCCCCACATACCCGCCCGACCCGACCACACTCACTACCACTGCAGCTGCGGCCCCACATACCCGCCCGACCCGACCCGACCACACCCACTACCACTACAGCTGCGGCCCCACATACCCGCCCGACCCGACCACACCCACTACCACTGCAGCTGCGGCCCCACATACCCGCCCGACCCGACCCGACCATACTCACTACCACTGCAGCTGCGGCCCCACATACCCGCCCGACCCGACCCGACCACACCCACTACCACTGCAGCTGCGGCCCCACATACCCGCCCGACCCGACCCGACCATACTCACTACAGCTGCAGCTGCAGCCCCACATGCCCGCCCGACCCGACCACATTCACTACAGCTGCAGCTGCGGCCCCACATACCCGCCCGACCCGACCCGACCACACTCACTACCACTGCAGCTGCGGCCCCACATACCTGCCCGACCCGACCCGACCACACTCACTACCACTGCAGCTGCGGCCCCACATACCCGCCCGACCCGACCCGACCACACTCACTACCACTGCAGCTGCGGCCCCACATACCCGCCCGACCCGACCCGACCACACTTACTACAGCTGCAGCTGCGGCCCCACATATCCGCCCGACCCGACCACACTCACTACCACTGCAGCTGTGGCCCCACATACCCGCCCGACCCGACCCGACCACACTCACTACCACTGCAGCTGCGGCCCCACATACCCGCGCGACCCGACCCGACCACATTCACTACAGCTGCAGCTGCGGCCCCACATACCCGCCCGACCCGACCCGACCACACTCACTACCACTGCTGCTGCGGCCCCACATACCCGCCCGACCCGACCCGACCACACTCACTACAGCTGCGGCCACACATACCCGCCCGACCCGACCCGACCACACTCACTACCACTGCAGCTGCGGCCCCACATACCCGCCCGACCCGACCACACTCACTACAGCTGCAGCTGCGGCCCCACATACCCGCCCGACCCGACCACACTCACTACCACTGCAGCTGCGGCCCCACATACCCGCCCGACCCGACCCGACCACACTCACTACCACTGCAGCTGCGGCCCCACATACCCGCCCGACCCGACCCGACCACACCCACTACCACTGCAGCCCCACATACCCGCCCGACCCGACCACATTCACTACAGCTGCAGCTGCGGCCCCACATACCCGCCCGACCCGACCCGACCACACTCACTACCACTGCAGCTGCGGCCCCACATACCTGCCCGACCCGACCCGACCACACTCACTACCACTGCAGCTGCGGCCCCACATACCCGCCCGACCCGACCCGATCACACTCACTACCACTGCAGCTGCGGCCCCACATACCCGCCCGACCCGACCCGACCACACTCAATACAGCTGCACTGCGGCCCCACATACCCGCCCGACCCGACCACACTCACTACAGCTGCAGCTGCGGCCCCACATACCCGCCCGACCCGACCCGACCACACTCACTACCACTGCAGCCCCACATACCCGCCCGACCCGACCCGACCACACTCACTACCACTGCTGCTGCGGCCCCACATACCCGCCCGACCCGACCCGACCACACTCACTACAGCTGCGGCCACACATACCCGCCCGACCCGACCCGAGCACACTCACTACCACTGCAGCTGCGGCCCCACATACCCGCCCGACCCAACCCGACCACACTCACTACCACTGCAGCTGCGGCCCCACATACCCGCCCGACCCGACCACACTCACTACATACCCGCCCGACCCGACCACACTCACTACAGCTGCGGCCCCACATACCCGCCCGACCCGACCACACTCACTACCACTGCAGCTGCGGCCCCACATACCCGCCCGACCTGACCCGACCACACTCACTACCACTGCAGCTGCGGCCCCACATACCCGCCCGACCCGACCCGACCACACCCACTACCACTGCAGCTGCGGCCCCACATACCCGCCCGACCCGACCCGACCACACCCACTACCACTGCAGCTGCGGCCCCACATACCCGCCCGACCCGACCCAACCACTGCAGCTGCGGCCCCACATACCCGCCCGACCCGACCCGACCACTCACTACAGCTGCGGCCACACATACTCGCCCGACCTGACCACACTCACTACAGCTGCGGCCCCACATACCCGCCCGACCTGACCACACTCGCACCACTCACTCGCCATGCCCTCGACGTTGCCCTTGTCGAAGAAGATGTAGTCGTCCTGAGGAAAGTAGCGGGGCGACGCCGGCGACTGCGGCTGCGACTGCTGCGGAGGCGGCACCGGAGCCGAGCCAGCCGGCGGCTGGCCGGGGTCAGGCACATACCGACCCTGACCTGGGGAGGCGGGCGTCACGTCAGCAGAACAGCCCTCACCCGTGAATACAGGGCTCGGGCCGCCGTCTGGACACGTGGGGGCCGGTCGGCAGCCGAGCCAGCCGAGGTCAGCTGAACTGGTGATGAACCGAGCGCACGGTGGGCCCCTCCTCTGCGAAGGTCAGCTGAACTGGTGGTGACCCGGGCACACGGTGGGCCCCTCCTCTGCCGAGGCAGCGGTTATTGCCGGAAACTAGTGATGACCCGAGCACATGGTGGGCTCCTCCTCTGCGGAGGTCAGCTGAACTGGTGGTGACCCGGGCACACGATGGGCCCCTCCTCTGCCGAGGCAGCGGTTATTGTCGGAAACTGGTGATGACACGAGCACACAATGTGCCCCTCCTCTGTGAAGGCAGCGGTTATTGTCGGAAACTGGTGATGACACGAGCACACACTAGGCCCCTCCTCTGTGGAGGCAGCGGTTATTGTCGGAAACTAGTGATGACCCGAGCACATGGTGGGCTCCTCCTCTGCGGAGGTCAGCTGAACTGGTAGTGACCCGGGCACACAGTGGGCCCCTCCTCTGCCGAGGCAGCGGTTATTGTCGGAAACTAGTGATGACCCGAACACACGGTGGGCTCCTCCTCTGCGGAGGTCAGCTGAACTGGTGGTGACCCGAGCACACGGTGGGCCCCTCCTCCGCGGAGTCAGCGGTTATTGTCGGAAACTAGTGATGACCCGAGCACACGGTGGGCTCCTCTGCGGAGGAAGCGGTTATTGTCGGAAACTGGTGATGACACGAGCACACAATAGGCCCCTCCTCTGCGGAGGCAGCGGTTATTGTCGGAAAAACAATTCGCCGCCTTTTTTATTTTTAAATCAGGAGCTGGTAGGCCATTCTCAACAGCGCGGAGGCGAGCGTGAGGACACCACTCGTTAGTCCTGGGAACGTGTCGGTCTCCGAACTACAGCGGCGAATGTCACGGCACGGAACGTCCACAAACGACGCCAGCGATCTCAACACAGACCTCCACCGACGGGCTGAAAGGCTGACGACACCTGAACTACAACGAACGTGAAGCCAGGCACGTTTGCTACCGAGTACGTCATGCCCACAACAGCAGCTGCCGCGCCAAGTGCGCCATCGCTGCAACACCTCACAACAGCCTC
Organism: Ashinkailepas kermadecensis; assembly: GCA_034440615.1. NCBI lineage: Eukaryota > Metazoa > Arthropoda > Thecostraca > Neolepadidae > Ashinkailepas > Ashinkailepas kermadecensis. The sequence goes on along the minus strand of JAOTOM010002110.1, from coordinate 40,335 downwards.
ACCGGTGAACGGGTCGGAGTACTGTGCCGTGTTGGCCGGCCGCGCGGTCGAACCGGCACCGCCGCTGTTCTTGATGATGAAGTTGGCCACCTGGTCGAGGAACGCCTGGCTCAGGTCGTGCAGGTGGATGAAGCGCTGCGCGGCCGACCACGCGTCCTCCGACACGTTGTAGGGCAGCTTGAGCGGCGGCGAATCCTCCTTTATGTCCACCGTGAACACGTAGTCGTACTCCTGCGGCGAGCGGAGAGCAGGTGAGAGGACGAGGCAGCGCTACTAGTCAGGCTGCTTGTCAGCTCGGCAATATAGCCATACGGTCACACGGTTATTGGTTTCACGACACGTCAACCGTTGAGTCATGTAGCGTCGCCAATCTCTCACGCCGATTGGTCACGGGCGAAGGGTAGCGACAGGTGAGACTCGAACCCATAATCTTTCGATTGTGAGACGGGCAACTTACCCATATACTTCTCGTCCCCGGAAATATATCCGGCGGATGCTCGGCGACTGTTCTGTTGCCTGGTGCGGGCGGCACGTTGTCCCGTTACATGGTGACATTGCTTCACGGACTCCCCAGTACATGTCTCCTTCCCAGAAAATACGCCATCAACCGTGAACGGTTCGAACCAGCAAATATCGGCAGCTTCTAACCACATGCTTCACTCGTTGGTGCAGCCCTCAATACCACCACTGCATTATACCAGTCCAAAACGTCCCCTTATCTCACCGACGTCGTTGTTGTTGTTATTGTGGTTTAAGGGCACATCAACTGCATAAGTTATACAGCGCCCATTACCTCACCGTCGGGCAGAGTCTTAACATTACCAGCTCTGAGCGTGATACGATCCCAAATTGCAGCTGGGGTCCTATCACGGTTTCCAGTCCTCATCTATGGGGCATTATCACGTTGGGCTCAACGATTCCTCATCCTCAAAACGCTTCATCTTGCCAGTCTTCCACTATATTGTGCCCCGCCTTACCAGCCTCCCACCATGTTTGGCCCCGCCTTACCAGCGTTCCACTATTTACTGGGCTTCCACGTGTCGAGCATCACCTTTGCAGGGGCGCACCTTGTCAGTGTCCCATCGTGCTGGAGGCTGACTCAGCGTGAGCCACACGCCAGGACCTCACCTTTCCGTCGTGCAGCACCTTGCCCGACGTGTCCGTGGAGCCGCCGGACGCGCCGACCACGTCTCCGACCTTGTTCCACAGCTGGTCCGAGGCCGACCACACGTGGCAGGTGACGCTGCCGTCCGCCTCACGCACCATCACAGTCTGACCCTCCCGATGGCCGGGCGCCAGCAGAGCCTCTGCGCCGGGCAGGTCCGACACCTGGTGTAGGACAGGACGCCAACCTCATACAAAGCCGGGCAGGTCCAGGTGTACAGGACGCGTCAGCAGCTGCCTAACCTGCATACAGAGCCGGGCAGGTCCAACACCTGGTGTACAGGACGCGTCAGGACAGCAGCTGCCTAACCTGCATACAGAAGCGGGCAGGTCAACACCTGGTGTACAGGACGCGTCAGGACAGCAGCTGCTAACCTGCAAAGAGCCGGGCAGGTCCGACACCTGGTGTACAGGACGCGTCAGGACAGCAGCTGCCTAACCTGCATACAGAGCCGGGCAGGTCCAACACCTGGTGTACAGGACGCGTCAGGACAGCAGCTGCCTAACCTGCATACAGAGCCGGGCAGGTCCAACACCTGGTGTACAGGACGCGTCAGGACAGCAGCTGCCTAACCTGCATACAGAGCCGGGCAGGTCCAACACCTGGTGTACAGGACGCGTCAGGACAGCAGCTGCCTAACCTGCATACAGAGCCGGGCAGGTCCAACACCTGGTGTACAGGACGCGTCAGGACAGCAGCTGCCTAACCTGCATACAGAGCCGGGCAGGTCCGACACCTGGTGTACAGGACGCGTCAGGACAGCAGCTGCCTAACCTGCATACAGAGCCGGGCAGGTCCAACACCTGGTGTACAGGACGCGTCAGGACAGCAGCTGCCTAACCTGCATACAGAGCCGGGCAGGTCCGACATTGTTAAAAGAGGGGTTAGGAAAGGAGCTGCCTAACCTACATACAGAGCCGGGGGCGACACCTGGTGTACAGGACGCGTCAGGACAGCAGCTGCCTAACCTACATACAGAGCCGGGCAGGTCCAACACCTGGTGTACAGGACGCGTCAGGACAGCAGCTGCCTAACCTGCATACAGAGCCGGGCAGGTCCAACACCTGGTGTACAGGACGCGTCAGGACAACAGCTGCCTAACCTGCATACAGAGCCGGGCAGGTCCGACACCTGGTGTACAGGACGCGTCAGGACAGCAGCTGCCTAACCTACATACAGAGCCGGGCAGGTCCGACACCTGGTGTACAGGACGCGTCAGGACAGCAGCTGCCTAACCTACATACAGAGCCGGGCAGGTCCGACACCTGGTGTACAGGACGCGTCAGAAATACAGCAGCTGCCTGACCTACACACCGGGAATATCAGCAACGCTCTAAGCGCACTGCTTCCTTGATGCAAGAAATCAATCAATTTATATTAAATCTACGCAAGATCCAGAAATCACATGAAAAACTGTACTAAAGCTTCCGATACAGCTTAGGGGAAACTCGGACCAACTTCCAAAATCAATTTTGGGACACAGTACAAAAGCAGCCTAACTTGCACTTCACGCTTGATCATAGTCCAGTTAGGCATCTGATTGGATTAAATAAAACTGCAGAATAGCATGCAATGATATCATCGTGCTATTTAGCGTCGACATCAGACGGCAAGTTTCTGAAATATCGGGGTCGGGGATGGGGAAGGAGGAGAATTTGCTCCTCTACCTTCCGGATAAAAATTGACCCAAGGTAACTGTACACGGGGGAGGGGGTACGGTTAATGTCCACTTCCATCCGTTTTGCAAACACAACAAAAACACAATACCCTGCATTGCATGGACATCACACATAGCAGTGATTTGGTTCGGAGTGCACCACTTTCAACGTTGCATCACAGACATAGCGCAGCTCAACTCTATTTTGACAGGCGCCCCCGAGGGCCCGTTACATAACGCGCGCCGGCGGTGGGCGATTCGGCACAATCCCAAGATCTCGGAAACTACAGAAGCTAGAAGCATAAAATATGGAGGATTGATTATAACTGTGGTGAACTCGCTACAGTATAACTTGTATGACACTAGGTCAACGACTTCAGGGTCAAATGAGATCGATATCTTATTTATTTAACTTATTTAGGTAACTACCTCATTTAACTTCTTTATATAACTATCTTATTTAACTTATTGGTTCGAATCCCACAACCGGCGGGATTACCGAGTCCAACCGAGCCAAATCGGCGTGAGGAATTGGGGACGCTGAATGACCTAGCAGTATAATGCGTTGTACATGAACCCAATGTTCTTCTTCTCTTTATGGGCACGACCAGCGTTTTTGCTGGATGCCGAGGACAGCTAGCGACGGACGATCGTTGGAGAAGAGCTGGCGGCCGTACCTTATATCCACCGAGGTCGGCTTTGGTCATCTGTGTGCTGGACACCTCTTGCTGATAGGCGGCCTGCGCGTCGGCCTGCGCTTGTCGCTCCGGCACTGAGCTGAATACGCGGCAGACGCCGTCACTGAAGGTAGAGGGCACTGTCACTGGACACACGGAGCTGCTGTCAATGGACACACGGAGCTGCTGTAACTGGACACACGGAGCTGCTGATACTGGACACACGGAGCTGCTGTAACTGGACACACGGAGCTGCTGTCAATGGACACACGGAGCTGCTGTAACTGGACACACGGAGCTGCTGTAACTGGACACACGGAGCTGCTGTCAATGGACACACGGAGCTGTGCTGTAACTGGACACACGGAGCTGCTGTCAATGGACACACGGAGCTGCTGTAACTGGACACACGGAGCTGCTGATACTGGACACAGACCACTTAGGTGTGGTCTATACGAGGGCAGCACAACGTAGGTGTGGTCTATACGCCGGCAGCACAACGTAGGTGTGGTCTATACGCCGGCAGCACAACGTAGGTGTGGTCTATACACCGGCAGCACAACGTAGGTGTGGTCTATACGCCGGCAGCACAACGTAGGTGTGGTCTATACACCGGCAGCACAACGTAGGTGTGGTCTATACGCCGGCAGCTCAACGTAGGTGTGGTCTATACGCCGGTAGCTCAACGTAGGTGTGGTCTATACACCGGCAGCTCAACAGAGGGTCAGACTACGTTGGGTCTGATCCTCCGTCACGACAAAGTACGCCCACCCACATAAGATTTGTTCTCAGCTGCTTGTTTCAACTTATGGCATCGACATATTTCCGGTGAGAGATTCCCAGCGAGCTTGCTGTGTATCAGAAACGAAAGCCCTAAGTAAAATCAAGGTCGAATCAATGGGTGATTGGGACGATCATCCCACGTCCTCTGGAGGGCCTTACAACGGACCTGGAGCAAAGGGGAATCATGTTTTGATATCAGCCCTTCGAATGAAGGCACGAGGCCAGTAATTAACCGAAATCCTTGCAAGACAAGCATGTGGCTGCACGTAAGCTTCCATTGCGCTATAGAGACCTCACTATCAGCCATAGGTGGTCTCCTGTTCTATTGGTGAGGCCTCCTCGTGAAGCCCAGAAAGGGATACCGTTGCGCTGAGGACACCCTCTTTTAGCTCTGGGGACCTCCTTACGAACTTTAGGCTCCTCCCATTGGCCTTGAAGGCCGCATCGCTCTCTTGATCTCTACGGGCCTCCATGTTACGCTGACATGTCTTATCATGCGCAACAGCTTCTTGTTGAACTGATGGGCCCCATCAACTAGAGGAGGCTTCCTGTTACATTGATTGGTCTGATTAACGACAGGTTTCCTGCTACACTGGTCGGGCTCATCAACGATAGCCTTCCTGTTCCGTTGATTGGCCTGACTAACGATGGGAGGTTTCCTGCTACACAAGCCTGCCTCATGAACGATAGGACGCGTCCTATTGCGTTTGTTCGCCTCATGAACGATAGGTTGCCTCCTGTTACATTGGTGGGCGTTCTCGTTACGTTCTGCTGTGCTGAAGGGTTTACTCGCCACACTCAGGGCAGCTACTCTTCATCAGCCGTAGGAAACCTCATGCTAGATTGGTCGGGCTCCCGTCCCCAAACAAATGGGACATCCGTGGGAGTTAGTTGCCGAAATCCAAGATAATTTTAGTTTTAATGTCTTTAGAAGGGGAGGGAACACTCGCGGCTTTCAGCAGCACCATACAACGAGAGAGGGGAGGGTGGGAGGGCTCATCTCCCACATCATCCATTCCAGTGGCGGGTAGGAAAAGCACAATCTCAATAAAACGAAATGCAAGCTGACCTATCTGCTCATAGTTGAGAAAGAAGGCATCCAAAGATGGATGCATGACCCAGACAGGGTCACTGCCACAGGCAGACAGCAGACACGGTATGGCTAGACGATGGATGGAAACCCACGGAACCGAACTCCTACAAATCAGAACCTACAAACCGGGAAAGACTGGCGTACAGGCTCTAGGGGGGGGGGCTTACAATGTGTAAGGACACTGGGCATATACCAGGAAGGAAAAGGGCCTAGAGGTTGATGTGGTTATGACGGAATCCCCCGAAACACCTCTGTGCTGCTACATTCACGGAGCATCTGTGGCTGCCCCGAAAGATTTCCAAGCTCTGGTCGGCCGACGAACAAATGCTGACACCACTGCTGTCTCTAGGTGATGACTGACCTGGTGCACTGCTGTAACCAGGTAATGGTGCCTGGTCAGTAGCTAACTTGGAGCAGTCAGGAACTGACATGGAGCGGGCGGTGACTGACCTGGAGCGGACGGTGACTGACCTGGAGCGGACGGTGACTGACCTGGAGCGGACGGTGACTGACCTGGAGCGGACGGTGACTGACCTGGAGCGGACGGTGACTGATCTGGAGCGGGCGGTGACTGACCTGGAGCGGACGGTGACTGACCTGGAGCGGGCGGTGACTGACCTGGAGCGGGCGGTGACTGACCTGGAGCGGACGGTGACTGACCTGGAGCGGACGGTGACTGATCTGGAGCGGACGGTGACTGACCTGGAGCGGACGGTGACTGACCTGGAGCGGACGGTGACTGACCTGGAGCGGACGGTGACTGACCTGGAGCGGACGGTGACTGACCTGGAGCGGACGGTGACACCTGGAGCGGACGGTGACTGACCTGGAGCGGACGGTGACACCTGGAGCGGACGGTGACTGACCTGGAGCGGACGGTGACTGACCTGGAGCGGGCGGTGACTGACCTGGAGCGGACGGTGACTGACCTGGAGCGGGCGGTGACTGACCTGGAGCGGGCGGTGACTGACCTGGAGCGGGCGGTGACTGACCTGGAGCGGACGGTGACTAACCTGGAGCGGACGGTGACTGACCTGGAGCGGGCGGTGACTGACCTGGAGCGGACGGTGACTGACCTGGAGCGGACGGTGACTGACCTGGAGCGGGCGGTGACTGACCTGGAGCGGGCGGTGACTGACCTGGAGCGGACGGTGACTGACCTGGAGCGGACGGTGACTGACCTGGAGCGGACGGTGACTGACCTGGAGCGGACGGTGACTGACCTGGAGCGGACGGTGACTGACCTGGAGCGGACGGTGACTGATCTGGAGCGGACGGTGACTGACCTGGAGCGGACGGTGACTGACCTGAAGCGGGCGGTGACTGACCTGGAGCGGACGGTGACTGACCTGGAGCGGACGGTGACTGACCTGGAGCGGGCGGTGACTGACCTGGAGCGGGCGGTGACTGACCTGGAGCGGGCGGTGACTGACCTGGAGCGGGCGGTGACTGACCTGGAGCGGGCGGTGACTGACCTGGAGCGGACGGTGACTGACCTGGAGCGGGTGGTGACTGACCTGGAGCGGACGGTGACTGACCTGGAGCGGACGGTGACACCTGGAGCGGGCGGTGACTGACCTGGAGCGGATGGTGACTGACCTGGAGCGGACGGTGACTGACCTGGAGCGGGCGGTGACTGACCTGGAGCGGGCGGTGACTGACCTGGAGCGGACGGTGACTAATCTGGAGCGGACGGTGACTGACCTGGAGCGGGCGGTGACTGACCTGGAGTGATGTGTAACTAACCTGGAGCCGGCCGCAATATCGCCATTCTGCAGGCAGGCGACGGCCCAGACCGACTGGGCGGGCAGGTGGATAGTCTGCGCCAGTTGGCCGTCTCGCCACACTCTGACCGTGCGGTCCTCGCCGGCTGACACCACGTCACAGCCGTTCGGTAGGACGGCCACACTGCAACACCAACACGTGCTGGGGAACACTGAGCCACACAGGCGCACACTGCAACACCGACACATATTGGGGAACACTGAGACATACTGCAACACCGACACATACTGGGGAACACTGAGACACACAGGCACACACTGCAACACCGACACATACTGGGGAACACTGAGACATACTGCAACACCGACACATACTGGGGAACACTGAGCCACACAGGCACACACTGCAACACCGACACATATTGGGGAACACTGAGACATACTGCAACACCGACACATACTGGGGAACACTGAGACACACTGGGACACACTGCAACACTGACAAATATTGGGGAACACCGTCAACGGACGACGCACTGGTACAGATGTCACATACCGGGACACACTGAGACACAGACACACACTGGGACACACTGAGCCATACTGATCCCGGAGGACGCCCTGATACAGACGTCGCATGCTGGGACACACTGAGACACACTGGTCACGGACGACGTACCGATACAGACGTCACATGATGGGACACACTGAGACACACTGGTCACGGACGACGTACCGGTACAGACGTCACATGCTGGGACACACTGAGACACACTGGTCACGGACGACGTACCGGTACAGACGTCACATGCTGGGACACACTGAGACACACTGATCACGGACGACGTACAGACGTCACATGCTGGGGCACACTGAGACACACTGGTCACGGACGACGTACCGGTACAGACGTCACATGCTGGGACACACTGAGACACACTGGTCACGGACGACGTACAGACGTCACATGCTGGGACACACTGAGACACACTGGTCACGGACGACGTACCGGTACAGACGTCACATGCTGGGACACACTGAGACACATTGATCACGGACGACGTACAGACGTCACATGCTGGGGCACACTGATCACGGACGACGTACCGGTACAGACGTCACATGCTGGGACACACTGATCACGGACGACGTACCGGTACAGACGTCACATGCTGGGACACACTGAGACACACTGATCACGGACGACGTACCGGTACAGACGTCACATGCTGGGACACACTGAGACACACTGATCACGGACGACGTACCGGTACAGACTTCACATGGTGGGACACACTGAGACACATTGATCACGAACGACGTACACACGTCACATGCTGGGGCACACTGAGACACACTGATCACGGACGACGTACCGGTACAGACGTCACATGCTGGGACACACTGAGACACACTGATCACGGACGACGTACAGACGTCACATGCTGGGACACACTGGTCACGGACGACGTACCGGTACAGACTTCACATGCTGGGGAACACTGAGACACACTGGTCACGGACGACGTACCGGTACAGACGTCACATGCTGGGACACACTGAGACACACTGGTCACGGACGACGTACCGGTACAGACGTCACATGCTGGGACACACTGAGACACACTGCTCACGGACGACGTACCGGTACAGACGTCACATGCTGGGACACACTGAGACACACTGGTCACGGACGACGTACCGGTACAGACGTCACATGCTGGGACACACTGAGACACACTGATCACGGACGACGTACAGACGTCACATGCTGGGGCACACTGAGACACACTGGTCACGGACGACGTACCGATACAGACGTCACATGCTGGGACACACTGAGACACACTGCTCACGGACGGCGTACCGGTACAGACGTCACATGCTGGGACACACTGAGACACACTGGTCACGGACGACGTACCGGTACAGACGTCATATGCTGGGACACACTGAGACACACTGATCACGGACGACGTACAGCCGTCACATGCTGGGGCACACTGAGACACACCGGTCACGGACGACGTACCGGTGCAGACGTCACATGCTGGGACACACTGAGACACACTGATCACGGACGACGTACAGACGTCACATGCTGGGGCACACTGAGACACACTGGTCACGGACGACGTACCGGTACAGACGTCACATGCTGGGACACACTGAGACACACTGGTCACGGACGACGTACCGGTACAGACTTCACATGCTGGGGAACACTGAGACACACTGGTCACGGACGACGTACCGGTACAGACGTCACATGCTGGGGAACACTGAGACACACTGGTCACGGACGACGTACCGGTACAGACGTGACATGCTGGGACACACTGAGACACACTGGTCACGGACGACGTACAGACGTCACATGCTGGGACACACTGAGACACATTGATCACGGACGACGTACAGACGTCACATGCTTGGGAACACTGAGACACACTGATCACGGACGACGTACCGGTACAGACGTCACATGCTGGGACACACTGAGACACACTGATCACGGACGACGTACCGGTACAGACGTCACATGCTGGGACACACTGAGACACACTGATCACGGACGACGTACCGGTACAGACTTCACATGCTGGGACACACTGAGACACATTGATCACGGACGACGTACAGACGTCACATGCTGGGACACACTGAGACACACTGGTCACGGACGACGTACCGGTACAGACGTCACATGCTGGGACACACTGAGACACACTGATCACGGACGACGTACAGACGTCACATGCTGGGGCACACTGAGACACACTGGTCACGGACGACGTACCGGTACAGACGTCACATGCTGGGACACACTGAGACACACTGATCACGGACGACGTACAGACGTCACATGCTGGGACACACTGAGACACACTGGTCACGGACGACGTACCGGTACAGACTTCACATGCTGGGGAACACTGAGACACACTGGTCACGGACGACGTACCGGTACAGACGTCACATGCTGGGACACACTGAGACACACTGGTCACGGACGACGTACCGGTACAGACGTCACATGCTGGGACACACTGAGACACACTGCTCACGGACGACGTACCGGTACAGACGTCACATGCTGGGACACACTGAGACACACTGGTCACGGACGACGTACCGGTACAGACGTCACATGCTGGGACACACTGAGACACACTGATCACGGACGACGTACAGACGTCACATGCTGGGGCACACTAAGACACACTGGTCACGGACGACGTACCGGTACAGACGTCACATACTGGGACACACTGATCACGGACGACGTACAGACGTCACATGCTGGGGCACACTGAGACACACTGGTCACGGACGACGTACTGGTACAGACGTCACATGCTGGGACACACTGAGACACACTGGTCACGGACGACGTACCGGTACAGACGTCACATGCTGGGACACACTGAGACACACTGGTCACGGACGACGTACCGGTATATATTTCACATGCTGGGGAACACTGAGTCACACTGGTCACGGACGACGTACTGGTACAGACGTCACATGCTGGGACACACTGAGACACACTGGTCACGGACGACGTACCGGTACAGACGTCACATGCTGGGACACACTGAGACACACTGGTCACGGACGACGTACCGGTACATACTTCACATGCTGGGGAACACTGAGACACACTGGTCACGGACGACGTACCGGTACAGACGTCACATGCTGGGACACACTGAGACACACTGGTCACGGACGACGTACCGGTACAGACGTCACATGCTGGGACACACTGAGACACACTGCTCACGGACGACGTACCGGTACAGACGTCACATGCTGGGACACACTGAGGCACACTGATCACGGACGACGTACAGACGTCACATGCTGGGGCACACTGAGACACAGTGGTCACGGACGACGTACCGGTACAGACGTCACATGCTGGGACACACTGATCACGGACGACGTACCGGTACAGACGTCACATGCTGGGGAACACTGAGACACACTGGTCACGGACGACGTACCGGTACAGACGTCACATGCTGGGACACACTGAGACACACTGGTCACGGACGACGTACCGGTACAGACGTCACATGCTGGGACACACTGAGACACACTGGTCACGGACGACGTACCGGTACAGACGTCATATGCTGGGACACACTATCAGAACCGGTACAACGTCAATCTGGGCACAGAAACACGGACACGTACGACACATGCTGGACACACTGAGACACACTGGTCACAGACGTACCACAAACTCCACATGCTGGGGAACACAGACACTGGTCACGGACGACGTACCGGTACAGACTCACATGCTGGGACACACTGAACTCACGGACGACGTACCGGTACAGACGTCACATGCTGGGACACACTGAGACACATTGATCACGGACGACGTACAGACGTCACATGCTGGGACACACTGAGACACACTGGTCAAGCACATGTGACAAGACACACTGTCACGGACGCGTACAGACGTTCACATGCTGGGACACACTGAGACACACTGGTCACGGACGACGTACCGGTACAGACTTCACATGCTGGGACACACTGAGACACACTGGTCACGGACGACGTACCGGTACAGACGTCACATGCTGGGACACACTGAGACACACTGGTCACGGACGACGTACCGGTACAGACGTCACATGCTGGGACACACTGAGAGACATATTGATCACGGACGACGTACAGACGTCACATGCTGGGACACACTGAGACACACTGGTCACGGACGACGTACCGGTACAGACGTCACATGCTGGGGAACACTGAGACACACTGGTCACGGACGACGTACCGGTACAGACGTCACATGCTGGGACACACTGAGACACACTGGTCACGGACGACGTACCGGTACAGACGTCACATGCTGGGACACACTGAGACACACTGGTCACGGACGACGTACCGGTACAGACGTCACATGCTGGGACACACTGAGACACATTGATCACGGACGACGTACAGACGTCACATGCTGGGACACACTGAGACACACTGGTCACGGACGACGTACCGGTACAGACGTCACATGCTGGGACACACTGAGACATACTGGTCACGGACGACGTACCGGTACAGACGTCACATGCTGGGACACACTGAGACACACTGGTCACAGACGACGTACCGGTACAGACATCACATGCTGGGACACACTGAGACACATTGATCACGGACGACGTACAGACGTCACATGCTGGGACACACTGGTCACGGACGACGTACCGGTACAGACTTCACATGCTGGGGAACACTGAGACACACTGGTCACGGACGACGTACCGGTACAGACTTCACATGCTGGGACACACAGAGACACACTGGTCACGGACGACGTACCGGTACAGACGTCACATGCTGGGACACACTGAGACACACTGGTCACGGACGACGTACCGGTACAGACTTCACATGCTGGGACACACTGAGACACATTGATCACGGACGACGTACAGACGTCACATGCTGGGACACACTGAGACACACTGGTCACGGACGACGTACCGGTACAGACGTCACATGCTGGGACACACTGAGACACACTGGTCACGGACGACGTACCGGTACAGACGTCACATGCTGGGACACACTGAGACACACTGGTCACAGACGACGTACCGGTACAGACGTCACATGCTGGGACACACTGAGACACATTGATCACGGACGACGTACAGACGTCACATGCTGGGACACACTGGTCACGGACGACGTACCGGTACAGACTTCACATGCTGGGGAACACTGAGACACACTGGTCACGGACGACGTACCGGTACAGACGTCACATGCTGGGACACACTGAGACACACTGGTCACGGACGACGTACCGGTACAGACGTCACATGCTGGGACACACTGAGACACACTGGTCACGGACGACGTACCGGTACAGACGTCACATGCTGGGACACACTGAGACACACTGATCACGGACGACGTACCGGTACAGACGTCACATTCTGGGGAACACTGAGACACACTGGTCACGGACGACGTACCGGTACAGACGTCACATGCTGGGGAACACTGAGACACACTGAGACACACAAGGCACGGCACTGAGACACTGACCTGTGCATAAAGGAGACTGGCCTGTACACAGAGGTGGATGACCTGCACAAACAGGTGTTGGCCTGTGCACAGAGGCATGTGACATGCACACAAAGGCTGCTGAACTGTGCAACAAGGCTGCTGACCTGTACAACAGGGCTACTGACCTGTACACAAAGTTGGAGTGGCCGTAGAGTGTGCGCAGGCAGGTGCCGTTGATGTTCCAGTGGCGGATGGAGGCGTCATTGCTGCACGACAGGAACGCGTCCTCCGAGAGCAGTGCCAGCCCGCGCACACAGTCCGTGTGGCCTGCACGCAGACGCAGACACACAAGTAGCTACATGGTCAACTACTTCAAATTCTCCCTCCTAGCAAAGCCAGAGGGCTATTATTTGATCCACCGAAGCTTGGAACCGCTGCCAAAGCTGATAAAACTGCGCAGGCTGGAAGATGTCCCATCCACCTCGTACCCCAACCAGCACCTACCATCCGTACCGGATGGCAAAAGCATAAGGCTTGGTTGGTATCCCAGTGCCTGAGGTTCGATCCTACAATGACAATTTACATTTTTGTTTTTGCTCTCTCATAATAGGTGAGCCACACTTCTTTTAAAATCTACAAAATGTCATAGACAGCTAAAAAGCCAAAAGGGAGGAAATCTGGACATTTTCCACACCCGACTGTTTCTACATTTCGAAACCGATTTACTCAAACCTGACATCATTCTACAGACAATGAAACAATATTTCAGTTCAAGTGAGAACACGTTGATTTTTTTTCGCATCAGAGGCGAGTTCACGGCGTATACAATTGGGGAATTATTATAGGACGTGTTCTTACTTCTCATACCTCTAATTTTAAATTCTATATTTCCCCGTGTAAAAAAAATAAGATAATGACCTGAGGTCCGTGCATGTAAATAATACTGTCGCGATGGCAGAAACAGTAAATCGACATATTATATGAACAAATGGTGATAAAATAGTAATATTTTTGAAAGTCCAGTAATGAATTTGAATTTGAAAATTCGGCAACTTCATTTTCCTCGTAAAAGCTTTCTTCATTGACGGAGCCAGAAAATCAGTATGGGGTGGGGATCCTTGCAGCTCTACAGAAATACGAACTAAACTTACTGACCTCTAAAAATAAACAACCGAATACAATTTCTTTAAAAACTTTTCCTTGGTCCCGTCCCTGATAGGATACACCTTAAGCATGTCTCAAAGATGTTAAAAACTTCCACCTAATTGTTAGGCAGCCGCTAGGTGCCTCACCGCATCCACTTCGGTACGAAGTCCGGACAACATACGTCGCCATTTTTAGCCAAGCCTGGAGCCTTCCTTCATGAACAGATCGATTTAAAACAAGCAAGAACTTTCAAAAGCGCCTAATATCAATCATTGTCGACGTACCTGATGAAAAATGCGTGAATTGACACACTTTGGTAAGGACATAAACCTCCACAACAACCGACCTGGAGCCACCTCTGACAAACAACAGTACTTCCGCACTCCCAAACCACCTGCGGAATATCCTCCATATATCCATGTAAGAGTAAATAGTTTCAAGTTCAATAAATAAATGTACTCAAGAAACAAGACCCCCATCTCACCCACTCTGTATCCACCCCTGGTAAGCATATGCATTATGAACTTCAAAAACTGTATGCAAAATGTTCTACAACAATTGCTGCGAAAGTTTACGACAAAATCTCACATGCATTCAGCGAAGCTGATGAAGACAAGCTAACAAAAATGAGAGCATTTGTGAAGTATGCCTGTGAAAAGTTAGTCTTGAGTAAAGTATCGTCATTAAATTATCTAAAACATTCCCAAATCTCCTATAATTGCTCATGTAGTACTAGTTGTTGTTCAATGTCACTATTTACATGAATTTGGGTAGTCGCCTACTACGCCATTTCCTACCCACTCCGGACAAGCTCGTGACCTATACAGGGTCAAGTCATGAAGCCAATGGGCTTTTAACATTGGCTGCGAGGTTTGGTGATGAACAGCCACATACTTTCGAAGACACAGCCAACAGAAAACAAGTCCGTTATGACGTCATCAATATGAGGTAAATTTTCCAAACATGCGGCCTAGAACTCATTCTTGGAGCAGCCCCCACCCAAAGTAGGACTTGAAAAATGTCCATCATATCTAATAAAAAAGCACGAGGTAAATTCACCAAGCTTCAGGATTAACGCTCAACCGTTTAGGAGCTACATACAGAAATCACATGGGGGACTTTGTACCTCTTCCTATGCAATTGGTTCAAAGTATTGCATCTGGAGTCTCTTGAGCTATGCATACCTATTTGAAGGCGCGCGATGTTTAAACAAAGTCACGACAATACGCCTACGGCTGATAGGCACCGAGACTCGAGCTCGCTGCACTTTTAACCCTTGTGCTGGTTCGCCCAGCGCCCCTAAGGGCGTCTTATATTGGCATCAATTTGTCTACAGCAGCTTGCTCTGAATCATGCACCAAATACTTCCTTTTTGGCAAAGCTTGAATGAATGAATTATTATATCTCCATTGTTGTAGTGAATAGATGTATATCTATAATTATTGGTCATGATATGCATGCGATATTCAATTGTTGCAGCCAGGTAATAATGACAACAGCATACACCCACATTTCATTCCCTTGGAAACAAGATAAATCCCCAACTTTGGCATTATATTAAACTACAAAAATCAGGGATGGAGAAAAAGCCAAAATGCACGAATTCCATGGTAAGGGGAACCTTCAATCCCACTCACATTATGCCAGGAAGCTCATCTCGTGGGACCAGTGGAGGGATGTACAATGCACATCAACTGATGTGCATTGTGCATCATCTTAAGAAAAATGCACAAAGGTTTAACACAAATGGATGAAACAGTGAAACAGAATGGTACCAATATCACCGAACTTGAACAGGCCAAGCAAACGTGAACGAGTGGATCCAAAGGCGTGGACAGATTGCCAGACTCTCCTTATACCAGGCATGTGATTATGGTATCAAAGGAACTTGCCTAGCTTGCACTTGCATTAATCTGGCGCAGTTGCAGGCAAAACAAGATGTGGAAACGCGGATGACAGACATGCTTGCACTTTTGCTCAATAGATGGCTTCGTGAACGACTAACTGAAGCAAACATGGACAGTGTCATTGCAACCAATTTGGCAAAAATAGCTTCGGAAAACGATAGCGGGATACCTCTAAAACGCTTTGGAAACAATCTATTTAAAAAAAAATAATGCCAGCTCACAACGAAGCGCCCGCGATAATTCAACTATTATAATTCGATATCTGGCAAAAGTCTTCATATCTGGCAAAAAATCCTTTGATGAGCCACGCTCATCGGAGCCATCTCTGCCTCCGATTCTGAACAACCCCACAGCAGTCTCACCGGTGAACTTCTGTATGGCCTTGCCCGTCTTCCAGGCGATGATGGTGGTGTCGGCCGAGCCGCTGATGACCAGGCCGGAGCCGGGCAGGATGGCCACCGCCCACACGGCCGCGCTGTGGCCGCTCAGCGTCAGCACGCACTTCTGGCCCAGCCAGACGCGCGCGCTACAGTCCCACGAGCCGCTGACAATGGTGCCGAACTTGCCGGCCGCCAGCGCAGACACTGCCACACAGTGCAGCTGGCGTCACTCAGAGGCTGAGCTGGGTCAGTCCGGGGCACAGCTGGGTCAGTCTGTGGCACAGCTCGGTCAGTCCGGGGAACAGCTGGGTCAGTCCGGGGCACAGCTGGGTCAGTCCGGGGCACAGCTGGGTCAGTCTGTGGCACAGCTCGGTCAGTCCGGGGAACAGCTGGGTCAGTACGGGGCACAGCTGGGTCAGTCCGGGGCACAGCTGGGTCAGTCCGGGGCACAGCTGGGTCAGTCCGGGGCATAGCTGGGTCAGTCTGTGGCACAGCTCGGTCAGTCCGGGGAACAGCTGGGTCAGTCCGGGGCACAGCTGGGTCAGTCCGGGGCACAGCTGGGTCAGTCCGGGGCACAGCTGGGTCAGTCCGGGGCACAGCTGGGTCAGTCTGGGGAAGCAGCTGAGTCAGTCTGAGGAATAGCTGAGCCATAGCTGGGTCAGTCTGAGGAATAGCTGGGTCAGTCTGAGGAACAGCTGGGTCAGTCTGGGGAACAGCTGGGTCAGTCTGAGGAACAGCTGGGTCAGTCTGGGGCACAGCTGGGTCAGTCTGGGGAACAGCTGTGTCAGTTTGGGGAAGCAGCTGGGTCAGTCTGAGGAATAGCTGGATCAGTCTGAGGCATAGCTGAGCCATAGCTGGGTCAGTCTGAGGAACAGCTGGGTCAGTCTGAGGCATAGCTGAGCCATAGCTGGGTCAGTCTGGGGAAGAGCTGAGTAACTGGGGAATAGCTGAGTCACTGATGGGGCATAGCTGGGTCACTGCTGGGGCATAGCTGGGTCAGCCTGGATAATATTTGTGTCAGTCTGGGGAATAGCCGGGTCATTCTGTGGAATAGCTGAGTCAGTCTGGGGCGTAGCTGAGTCAGTGCTGGACCGCTCTGGATAACACAATGCGAAAGGCTTCATCGAGACACACAGAGGAAGGCCAAATCAGAACACACATGCGATGGGGTCACTACAATATGCAAGACCAGGAGTCACTACCGTACACCCGAGGGCCATTCGAACACACGTTGTACATTGGTAATGAGTCACTACAACAAACATGATAAAGGGTCGCTATAATACACGTGGTAAAGGGTCGCCACAACACACATGGTAAGGGGTCGCTACAACACACATGGTAAGGGGTCGGTTGGTCATTGGTTTCACGACACGTCGACCGTTGAGTCATGTAGCGTCGCCAATCTCTCACGCCGATTGGTCGCGGGCGAAGAGTAGCGACAGGTGAGACTCGAACCCACAACCTTTCGATTGTGAGACGAGCATCTTACCCCTAGACCACTCGTCCACTGTGGTAAGGGGTCGCTACAACACACATGGTAAGGGGTCGCTACAACATACATGGTAAGAGGTCGCTACAATGCACATGGTAAAGGGTCGCCACAATATACATGGTAGGGGTCGCCACAACGTACATGGTAAGGGGTCGCTACAATACACATGGTAAGGGTCGCCACAACATACATGGTAAGGGGTCGCCACAATGTACATCGTAAGGGGTTGCTACATTACACCTGGCAAAGTCACCACAACACACTGGAAATGGATCGCTGCACTACAACACGCTGGAAAGGGATCGCTGCAATATATATGGTAAGGGGTCATTGAAACATACATGGTAAGGGGTCGCCACAACACACATGGCAAGGGGTCACCACAACACACATGATAAGGGGTCATCACAACACAACTGAGGGATCATCAGAGTACACAGAGGAAGGGGTCGTGATAATACACATGGGGAACCATCAATAAACATGGGGTGAGGGGCAGCAAAATGACGGACGTGAGGGAAGGGCCATCATAACACATCGGCAGGACTCATTGGAACGCAATGAGACGACGGCGGTAGGCTGGTCGCCAAGAGACACATGATTGATAACGCTCCTTCGGACACAACGCGCGAGGTATCCTGTCTGCCACACGGTTGGTCACGGACGGCCACGGTCGGCCACGGACGGCCACGGTCGGCCACGGACGGCCACGGACGGCCACGGACGGTCACGGTCGGCCACGGTACGATCACGGTCGGCCACGGACGGTCACGGTCGGCCACGGTCGGCCACGGACGGCCACGGACGGTCACGGACGTCACGGTCGGCCACGGACGGCCACGGTCGGCCACGGTCGGCCACGGACGATCACGGTCGGCCACGGACGGTCGGCCACGGACGGCCACGGACGGCCACGGACGGCCACGGACGGCCACGGTCGGCCACGGTCGGCCACGGTCGGCCACGGTCGGCCACGGACGGCCACGGTCGGCCACGGAAGGTCACGGACGACGCGCGGCGAGCTCTCACCGGTGCCCGTGTGGCCGGTGAGCCGGAACAGCGGCTCCGACCCGCCAGGCGTGTAAACGTGGATGTTGTGGTCGTTGCTGCCGGTCAGGATGAGGCCGCCCGGGAACTCGTCGGTGGGCGGCATCACGCACGCGGCCACCACGTACTTGGCGTGGCCGCGGAACGTCTGTGACGACGAGAAGCCGGCGCCGTCGCTGCCGACGAGCGGCAGCAGCCGGGTCAGACGGGAGCCGAGTCAGACGGGAGCCGAGTCAGACGGGAGCCGGGTCAGACAGGAGCCGGGAGCCCAGTCAGACAGCAGCCGGGTCAGACGGGAGCCGGGTCAAACGGGAGCCGGCAGCCAAGTCAGACGGGAGCCGGGTCAGACGGGAGCCGGGTCAGACGGGAGCCGGGTCAAATGGGAGCCGGCAGCCAAGTCAGACAGGAGCCGGGTCAGACGGGAGCTGGGTCAGACGGGAGCCGGGTCAGACGGGAGCCGGGTCGGACGGGAGCCCAGTCAGACAGGAACCGGGTCAGACGGGAGCCGGGTCAGACGGGAGTCCAGTCAGGCAGGAGCCGGGTCAGACGGGAGCCGGGTCAGACGGCCGGCGGACATGGCTGGCCACGGGGGCTGGTGGCTTGTGGCCCCGCGGCGGATCCACCAAATGTAGCAACCACTGCAACGTCAAATTGTCGTACTCACGCAATAAACAATGATGGGACCACACACATGATATGAAACAATGGCAAACAGCATAACTTGTTTGGAAATGGTTATATTGGTTTATGACAAGCGTAGCATTTCTAAAAGTTCGACACGGGAAACGTATTGTACAATTTTCTTCTTGTACGCTTTCATGTTGTCAGAAAATGCATCAGCATCACTGCTGACATGATAGAGAAAGGCATTAACGGCCTGAGGAATTCGATCAAAATCCGTATCGGACGCGGCTCACACGCGCGGGACAGAGAGCATCTGTCGTCCGAGGATCGCTCCAGGCGGTACATGCAGCGAAAAACACCTGAGCACGGCTGGTAAGTCAACTCTGGCCGCAGAACCGTTTCTAATAAACTCAAGGTCGTGCTGTAATATCCGTGCCGAAAGTGGGATGAGGGTGAAGTGACGATGAAGGCACTGGTATCAAATATAATTGGGAGAGTCGGGCATGTGACTTTGCATCCAGATAAAACATCTATGCTGGACTCGATCGACCCGCGTCGTGCGCGTTCTGGCAGCACCCCTTTAAATGATGTTGCAGTACTCAAGGATGGACCGTACGTGAGCGTAATAGGCCGCCAGTAGGGCGCCGCGGTTGAACCTGGTCCTGCCACAGCCGGTCTCGTTAATTGTCCCCAGGCCTCTGCTGGCGCGGCAGGCTGTATGAGTGGCAAAGGTGAGCTTCCTGTCCGTCATCACGCCGAGGTCTCTTATCTCGTCGACAGCTTCACGTTCCTCATTGCCTGTGCGGTGGCGGGGTTTGACGGGTGTGCGCCTAAGTATCATCGCACACGCTTTGCACTTTCAAGGATTCAGGTTGAGGCCTCAGCTGACGGACCAGGCGATGAAGCGATTCAATTCACCCTGAACCTCGGCACTGTCGACGGGACCTCGAAATTTGTGGACAATTTTGACGTTATCCGCTTACATAAGGTAATTGGACTTGGCCCCATGGGGAAAATCATTGAGTGGTCATGCCTCAAGAACACCGGAAGTAACGGATTCCGAATCTAATGTGTTGTCCACTAGGGTGTTGCGCTAGTTGCAGATCCAAAATTCCATACCGAGATTTTATGGGTGGGGCCCTATGAACAAATAAAATCACATTTTTATCCCACGTTATGCAACCTCCATCCAGCCGGCGGCTTCCAAAGTTTCAGTGGAGGCAGCACTAGCGATCCTAGTGGCAGTTTTGTAAGTTGGGTTGAGACATTGCTTTCCACCCCCCCACCCCCACCAGGATCGGAACGGCGCCCTCTCGGATCCGCCCGGCGCCCTCGCCAGACATCGCTTCCCACCCCCACCCCCCAGGATCGGAACGGCGCCCTCTCGGATCCGCCCGGCGCCTTCGCCAGACATCGCTTCACACCCCCACCTTTCGGCGTCGGTACTCCGTCAACAGGCTGTGCCTTTGACAGTCCATCTTCCGACCAAAATGTTCCTTCATCCCGCAAGAAACTGGCGGATACAGTGTGGGGGGGGGGGGGGTAAATGGGGCTCTACCTCCTGATGAGCTTCGAAAGCGGGCACAAAAATGGTTGTTTTCTTCAAATTTAGGCAAACAGTGAACTAAACCCGCTTACGGGATCACAGAAACCAGTTCCACATCCAACGGGTGCCCCAAACAGCTGGTCTAGATCCAACTCTGCTTTGACCCTTGACCTGTGAGACATTCAAATTATATGACGCGATGGATTATGACCTTCAGTACCATTGAAACGGCACATAACCATGTTCATTAAAAGGTTTTGACGGTTGACCCACGGTTTATATCCATTACGTTTATTGGGTAAAATAAGGAACTTGACCTGACCTGGAAGGTGACTTTATTAACCTGAGGTCATCAAAATGGGCATCATCTGAAAGCTCTCATTGCGAGCAATCCCCTGGTCTCTGATTCGTAGCCGTACGACGTCTACGAGTTGAGTTTGGAAAAATGGGCATACATTATGACGCCATCACCATAGTAAGTGAATGGGGAAACTTTAGGTCGAGCCGGCTGGATGGGGGTCGCATCAAACCCGGTTTTTTGCTACCATGAATGTTTTCATGACCACCCACATAAAAATATACTATGGCATTTTGTCTCCGAGAGGAAAAGTCCTCCAGCGCAACACCCTATTGTCCACCCACAATGACCCTCTTGTGTCTATCAAATAGGCATGATATAAACCAACGTGCAGGAAAACTTTGAATTTAAAACAAGTTATTTCCTTGTCGTGTGCACCTTGGAGGTTCTCGGGAGCAGGAACGTGCCCCCTGCAAGTCACTATACATCAATAAGGTCATCTGTTGATCCGGAGACACCAAATAGGTGTTATGCATAACTGTAATTTCAGCAAATGATACCGATCGAACAACGTTATAATTATACTGAATGCCCCTGGAGAACTAATGCATCCAAAACACAATTAGTTATGGGAAATGATATGGTTTTCAGGTGAAAAAAATGCGTACAAGACTAAATGTTTTGACCATCCCGAAATATTTTCCTCGGTTTCGGATCTGCCACTGCCATTATGCTCCAAGAAGACAGACTAGGCAGATGCAGGCTATGCTCTGGGTCGAGATGGGGCTCTCTCACGTGTCGGGCAGCCAGAGGCGGGCCGTCTCGTCCCTGGAGCAGGTGACGATGCTGCCCTCTGGACAGACGCCGGCAGCCACTGCACGCACGTCAGAGCTGTGGCCCACCAGTGCCGCGCGAAACTTGTACATGGCTGGTGAACGGACGACCGGCTCGCGTGTGAAGACAACTGCGGCAGACAGTCGCACTAGCAGTCAGCGCCGGAAGGGCACCGCACAGCACTCCTCCCACGAGACATCCAGCAGCTGCATAGCAGTGGAAGGGAGAGGAGCTCTGTGCCACAGTCTGCTAAAGGGGAGACGGTCCATGGCAATGCACTATGCAGCTTTCCAAATGGTGAGCTGTAGAAAAGAAAATTGAAAAAGAATAAAGATGAAAATAAAGGCACACAACACCAATTCCACACACATCCAAATCCACAGAAGAAATTAAGTGGAAGAAAAAATAATAAAAGACATGGCAATTACAACTGGGAAATTATTTATACGTATACGTATACATACGTAAATGTAACTGTAAATGTATATGTATACGTAAACGTATACGCATAATCAGAACTTACCTTAAACTGCAAACTTACCATTATCTTCAGGTTACACAATTAATACAGCATCCTGCATACATTTTTTTAGACATCCTGTATTAATATTATCCATGATATGCATATAATCCATGATCAATTCATGATATGCTGACACCATCACACATAAAGTCACAAAGTGTTAAGGCTTAATAAGAGCCACAGGGGCCCATCTGGGTTAAGCCTATCTAGAAAAGGTACTAGAAATGTACATACTCTCACCCCCAATCAATCCCTTATCTCAAGTTCCTAGGGAGCTATATATCCCAGCCTATCTAGCACCATTCACTTGCTATTGCATAACACACTCAACAATTACAAACTCCTCCCATCATACCCATTGTGCTACCATAGACAATCTCATCAGTATCACATCCCGAAGGAAGTTGCTGAATCCATTGCTAGGTACACCCTATATCAAGTTATAAAGCATTTAGACTTAATAAGAGACCCAAAGGCCCATCCAGTTAAGTCTGTAAATGGAAGATACCATAAGACTGGTGAAAAGACCAACCCGACCATCCCACATCCTGAAGAAACCAGTCCTCCAATATCCCACACACCTATCAATGCCTATCTACCCTAGCTATCCAGCCCTATTCCCCTGATCTCTCTTAACACATGTGGATTGAAAGGCATATCAATAATTTTCCAACTGCATCCATGCCTGCTTAAAGGGGTCTGTGCTGTGCACACTTACTTAACAAAAATCTCACCCCATCCATCACAAATTAGAACTCAAAAACAAGATTTTTCTGTCTAAAAAATTTGTCCACCCTACTTTTAA
This sequence comes from Ashinkailepas kermadecensis, assembly GCA_034440615.1. NCBI lineage: Eukaryota > Metazoa > Arthropoda > Thecostraca > Neolepadidae > Ashinkailepas > Ashinkailepas kermadecensis. Next base: position 16,577 of record JAOTOM010002110.1, on the reverse strand, counting down.
ATACATTCAATGAGGAACTCCCCACAACATCGGCAGGCAGCCCATTCCACTGATCAACAACCCTTTGACTGAAGACCTGTTGTTGCTTAACTGTCCTACGCCTCAACTCGTCTAACCTGAATTGATGACCCCTATGTGATACTCTAAACTGAAGAGCACCATACAAATTGACCTGATTAACAATTTGTACATTTCAATCATGTCCCCCCTTAATCTCCTATACTTGAGTAAGTACATATCCAATGCCACAAGCCTTTCTCCATATTCTAAGTTACCTATTCCACTGATGAGTCTAGTTGCTTTGCGCTGCACTCTTTCTAACATGTCTATATCTTTTTCTAGGCAGGGGTTCCATGCTTGTACAGAATATTCCAAGTGGGGTCGCACATCTGCTAAGTACAGTTTTTTCATGACTTCCCTGCTCTTATATATCACACTTTTATTAATGAGTCCCAGCATTCTGAGTGCCCTGTTCCTAGCTGAGCTACATTGTTTTTCTGCTTTAAGGTATCTTGAAACCAACACACCTAAGTCCCTTTCCTCTTCAATAACATCCAGTTCCCTCCCTCCAATTGAATATATTAAAGTCTTGCCTCCAGACCCCAGATGCATAACCTTACATTTGTCACAGTTGAAAGACATCTGCCATTGATCAGCCCACTTTTTTAGATCCTCCAAGTCTAGTTAAATATTTCTAGATTGATCACAACTGTTTGCCACTCCTGCCAGCTTGATGTCATCAGCAAATTTGAACACTATTCCTCAGCCCTACCTCAATGTTATTCTCCAATCAGATTTACATCCATTTAACATTACCTTTTGTTTCCTTCCCCTCAACCATGCTTCAATCCAACCTAGAACTTTTCCAACAATCCCATGTTGCTGTAGTTGATGAATGAGCCTCCCATGTGGAACTTTATCAAATGCTTTGCTAAAGTCGAAGTACACAACATCCATCCTGCTTTGATTGTCTACTTCTTTAGTAACATACTCAATGAATTCCAAAAGGTTAGTTAAACAAGACCTTCAAGATCGAAATCCATGTTGAGTATCCCTTAAAAGATGGTGCCTATCAAAGTGAATCTGAACATGCTGTTTAACCAGATTTTCTAGTACCTTGCAAACTATTGAGGTCAAACTGACTGGCCTGTAGACTGGCTCCCTATGCACTTCATACTTCCCTTTTTGAAAATTGGTACTACATTTGCATTTCTCCAATCTTCAGGCACTTCAGAATATTCCATAGACTGCCTGAAAATTATACCTAGGGGAACTGCTAAAGCTTTAGCACACTCTACTAAGACCCTAGCATATATATCATCTGGTCCTGAAGCTTTATTAGGTTTTATATTCTGCAACTGCTTTTCTACAGCTTCTGTAGTTATTGTAAGATACTCCAACCTATGACCTGTCATGGCATAAGATTCAGTTGTTTCTATTCTACCAGAATTCTCTTTAGTAAAGACTGATGAGAATTGCTTGCTTAGGGATTCCACAATATCACAATCATCAACCACTAATTCCCCATCTACCTCCAGTGGTCCTACACTACACTTTTTAGCCTTACATTTGTAGAAACTAAAGAATCTCTTAGGATTACCTGCTGAACATTCCCGAGCTAATTTGATTTCAGCCAGTGCAATTCATTATAACACACTAGTTCTGAGCATGTTATACAGTTGCATTTGATCTGAACATCATCAGCTCCTGTCACAACAGACTAAAATCACATGCTTCTCTTAAGCAGTGCTTCCCCATCTCAGGACATGGAAAGGACACTGATAGGTTACCATCTTGTTGGATGTGATACTCCTATATTGCATCTACACCTATGAACTCACCAGCTGGTGCTCCAAGCTCACTGCAGCAATACATTTTTTTAACTGGGTAGAACATACAGTGGACCAACTACATTTCAGAGTGCCTGCCTGCTTCTCTAACATATCACACATAAAAAGCCACCGAGACCTGTTTCCATGAAACAAAATGCACTGGTAGATCTGCAAGAACTAAGATGTTGAGAAGTGTACACACAATGTCCAGGGAAAATTATTTTTAGATGAGCCTTAGTTGCCAAAAACAGAAGCAAGGAATGACAAATATGCATTTTACATGTGAGAGAAAGAAGAATATGACCAAGCTCATTTGTGTTTTACATTGTTTTGTTTGCTTATCTGTTTTCCACTTTGTCTTATAAATGGGATAACAATGGGCATCACACATTTATGACAATGCTAAAGTTGTTGAGTAAAATTTAGCATGAAGAGAATTGTTGCAATGGAAGTTGGTAAAAACTGATCTTGGTGAGGGAAACAACTCAGTATACATATTATATATACATATATAATGGAATAAAAATCCTGATCACTGAAAAGCAGAACACATTTGGCTGCCCCATGGAGCAGTCAAACTTCTGGCTTGGGGGAGGGAAAAGCAAATTAGGAGGGAGGGAAACTTCAAAGACTGGCAGCTGTCAGGTGCAAAACCTTCATCCATCAGCATTTCAACTGCTAATGTACAACTAAAAATAATTGCATAGGTAGGGGAAGAGAGGGGTTTCTGAACACTTAAGGCATTGTGCAACAAATAGCCCTATGGCTGTTTCTGTATGGCTGAACCAGTAATTATACTGTGCTTACTAAACACAAAAATGAACAAGCTACCCATATTCAAACAGTTCCTTTCAATGAAAATCCTATAACCACTTGCAAAGAGCAAGTTTAAAACAGATAATTATATTGTAGTGGTGTGCCTATTCTGAACACAAAAATGTTGTCGTGCAGGATTACCTCAGTGAAGCTGTTATGGTACAAGTTATTAGCAGCCACTACACAATGCTGGTGTAATTGCAAACAAATATTGAAAGTCACTTCCTTATGGTTTTCTTAAGCCAACTGCTCTTTGAAGCCTAAAATGGTGCCTGTGAACTTGGCAATCTCTGCACACAAAGAATAGGTAGAACTATGCGATCATACCTTCATATTTTGGTAGAGACAGGTCCATCATTTATGAATACCACCATATTTTTGTTATTTAAGTGCTAAACATGATGTGGGAGACGTCCAAAGGTAGGTGTTCAGGAAACAGAACGTGTTCAGATACCCCCTCTTCCCCTACCGACCTACTTATACAACTCAAGCCATACAAACCACTCAATCTACCTGTTGATGTTGCTCTCCTTTGTTGCTTGATTGTGCTGTCTGTGCGCTGCTTGGACCGTATACTCTTAGACTAAATTTACCAGGTATAATTTGAAAAGCATTGCCTGAAACCGTCACAAGCAGTGGAGCTGCCAATCATGCCAGGAAATCACGAAAAATTACACAACCGAGCAGAATCACAAACGAATCCGCATAAAGCCGCTCACTTCTATTTTGTCAAAACTGCGCCAGAGAAGTCACAAAAGCAGTCATGGAAGCCAAGCTCTGTTCCTTATTTGCTGCATGCTTTTCCTCCGCACCAATGAGGATTTGCGAAATTCACAATTTTCAGACAGGTGGGATCGACCTAGCCTGAGAGGAACGAAAAGCCATTCTTCCGTTATATTATGCCCTTCTCCGTCATGTACACCCTTCTCAATGCATGTCGTCTGCGCATGTAAAAAATAGTTCGTCAAATTAGACAAAAGCCTTCCGATATGTCTTTTTAACCCCGGTGACGTTAGCTGATACTGTATACGGCCTTGGCTGATACTGTCCTTAGCGAGCGCCGAACGGGCATCTACATCGGCAGGATAGGCAGGCGAGAAGACGTTTGGCGCCCTTGATTATCGGGTGCTAAATGCACCACATGTGTAATGTTTTGCCGATTCTGTGATATTTCGCGGGTCTCTGTAGCTAGTCTAAGTATCCATTTTTGATATCTCACCATCCTATATGTCCTAAGTGTATGGCAAAATACATAGATACCCAAGTACCCTGGTAGGTACCTAGGAAAAGAGTATTTGAACACGTTGTTTCCTGAACACCTACCTTTGGACGTCTCCCACATCATGTTCAGCGCATAAATAACAAAAAGATGGTGGTAGTCATAAATGATGGACCTGTCCACTGGCGGATCCAGGGTGGGGCCATTCCGGCCATGCCCCCCCCGAAGTGCTTGAAAGGGGGCATAGTGTCTTGGCCCCCCCAAAACCAACAGAAGTCAACTAAATTATAGTGCAGTAACCTTTGCCAAGGTTAAAAAATAGCGTCGGGATGAAAGAATCTCCAATTTTAAAGGAATTTTGTATAATTGGAAGCCAGTATGGTAGCATAGTATATTCTGACACATTGAGGGTTCAATGCTGCTTAAGTTCTGCTTACAGCAAGAGTTGATAAAATCGGATCCGCCAGTGTACACATGCACAAACGTTGATGTGGTACAAGACGTTGAACGTGAACATTTTGGTAAACAATAACAAAAATCCAGTAACAAATGGTGGAGGTAGGCTGGGGCCCCTACACAGGAAATTATGTTGTCATTAATTATTATTGTTTAAAATGGGCCCTTTGCCAAATAGTGGTTGAAATCTGGTGCTTTTAACCAAAAATAGTGGGGGAATGGGCACCCTCCAAATCTGTTTGACCCCTCCCTTGATGCAATTCCTAGGTATGCCACTGGTGGGAGGGGAGGGGGGCTGACACCAAAAACCGAAAGTTGCCCCCTCCCAACCGGTGGTCTAGATCTGCCAGTGGACCTGTCTCTACAAAAATATGAAGGTATGATCACATAGTTCCACCTATTCTTTGTGTATGGAGTTTGCAAAGTTCACAGGCACCATTTTAGGCTTCCAAGAGCAGTTGGCTTAAGGAAACCATAAGGAAGTGACTTTAAATATTTGTTTTGCAATTACACCAGCATTTTTTAGTGGCTACTAATAGCTTGTACCACAACAGCTACAGTGACGCAATCCTGCACAACATTTTTGTGTTCAGAATATGGCACACCACTACAAAATAATTATCTGTCTTAAAGTTGCTCTTTGCAAGTGGTTAAAGGATTTTCATTGAAAGGAACTGTTTGAATATGGATAGCTTGTTCATTTTGGTGTTCAGTAGCCTAGGTATTTGGGTAAATTTGTGCTTTAAGGTGTTTTGTTAATTCTTGAAATTTATCATTCCAATACATTGTTTATGAAGATGACTTAGGTGATGGGACCACTCATTTTCTGTGCAAATGCTTACTTTTCAGGTTGTGAGCAAAATAACACCAAAAAAGGTGCTTTCAGTTATGTAAAAGCATAAAAAGAAATGTTTAAAAATACAATTAAAATACAATATCACCTAGCCTAGCCTAGCATAACCTCCCTTTGGAGAAAAAGAAATGAAAAAATATAATTCGAAAAATGTAAAGCAATTTATTTTGTGAAAATTTTTGAAATAAAGAACCTAACTCAACCTAACCTAACAACAGCAAATGCTTTCGAAGAAAAAAATAAGGTAATTTTTTAATCAATTTTGTTGAGAAGTTTTTTGTTAATTTTCCAACTTAAAAAAACAAAACTAACCTAACCAAACCTAACCCATTTGCTTGTTTCATGAAATTAAATGCATGTAATAATATGTCATTACCACCTTAAAGCACAATAATACTGAAATTTGCACTTGAAAGTAATTTTGATTTCTTCAAATTTCTTTTTCCAAAGCATTGTTTATGAATGTGGTTAAAATTATATGACGAATGATTTCCTCTACAAATGCAAACTTTTCAGGATAAATTTGTGCTTTAAAGCATTTAATTATTTTTTTGGGAATTTAACTTTCCAATCAAATGGTTGTGAATGTGACTAAGTGACGAGGCTGCTCATTTTGTGTGCAGGTTCTTACTGTTTTGTTGGTGAGCAAAATAACATGAAAAAATGTTATTTGAGTTAGGTATAAAGTGTAATGTTAAATAAAGCAACATAGCTTAACCTAACCTATCCCAAGCTCCATTTGGAGATAATCCACAGAAAATGTGCAAAAATTTCAAACACTTGTCTAAGAATTCCCTAAAAAAAAACTCAACCTAGCCTAACCTAGCATAGCCTGCTTTTGAAGGGAAACAATCCCCTTGCTGCCAAAAAAATTAAATACAAATTGAAACATTTTCCAACTTAGAAGTGTAAACTAACCCAAATTAACGAAATATAACCCCTATGTTTGTTTTATGGAGGTAAAATGTGTTTAAAACTGGTTTGTGAACACCTTAAACCACAATAATACCAAACATACCTGGGTAGGTATCTGTGTAGCTGCGAAAAATTTGAGGTGAACCTGTGCAGGTGAACATGAATGATGAGCCAGCAGGACCAACCAGACACTGGACCCTAACAGCATCTACTGTGGTATTAGTATTGTTGCCAAAAAATGAAAAGATCTGCCAATCAAGTGAAGTCAAGCAAGAAGCACCAAGAACAATTGCACCTTATTGAACAACCTGTTTCAGGTATTTATTTAAGAGATGTGCATTCTGTATATATGCAAATAATTTTCAGATAGACAAATGGATAATCTTTCACTTTAGACAATCAAATATCACATTTTAAGACACAAATATTGCAGAACCATGTGTCTGAAAATGATGAAGACAATGGGCCATTCATTCCTGTGGAAAATGCATATTCTTCAGTTTGTAACAAGCTATTATGTGAATAATGTAGCAACCTAACATGATAACCTAATGTAGCATAACCTGACATAACCTAAGCTAATCTAACCTAATCTGACCTAACCTAAGCTAATCTAACCTAATCTGACCTAACCTAACCTAAGCTAATCTAACCTAATCTGACCTAACCTAAGCTCACCTAACCTGGATTTTTGTCTTTTAAACCTGGCCTACCCTATTATCCTTTCCTCAGAAGAAATAATATAAAAAGTGTTAAAGAAAAAATTGGGAAAAATAATGACCATCCCAATAATGTTGTTTGTATTTCCAGCTCAAATGAATGGCCACATCATTGTTAGTTAATTAGTTATTAGGGTTTTTGGGCACATCAACTGCATTGGTTATACGCTACATCATTGTAATCCAGTGTTAAAATATTGGTTTTTCGTTAGGTGTGAGATGTCAAAACGAGCACAGTGGGATGTCGAAATTTACTGTGGAATTGGTGTTATTTCAAATGCCTTTGATGCCTTTCAGACTCAAATTTGAGCCAAATGGTGTATTTATTACTGTACCTTCATCAGTTGTTTTGATATCCATAATTTAGGAAGAACTATATTCCATATAGCGAGATGAAATACCTATACTATATAATGGCACTGCATGCCATATCGCATTATGAATAATCCCTTTGCCTGAAATTGCATTGCAAAATGTTCATGTATCACCATCCATTATCGAGGTAGCATGATCATGCTACTTATAAACGAAGTACTGTTAGAAAGGAGACATGAAAAGCTCATAAACACGCATCGAGAAGCAGGATGTTGATACTTCTTGGATAAGGATGTCTATTGAGTGTTCAAAAAGTGGTATATTCCACCCTATTTCACGAATAATTTTACACTGTTGGTAATCACATCTATAATTATGTTTCTACAATACAAAAAAAATGCTAGCTGGCTTCAAGGAAAGAAATATCACCAAATTAACAACAGGTGAAGCTTGTGTTGGACAATGGTGTATCCAGGAGGCCATCTAAGGCTAACCACATATTGAAGTCAGATAACCTTGAAAAGTGTGATGCCACCTACATTTCATGCCTCCGTTGTGAGCTTTGTCTGCTCTGGACCAGATAGAACCATCTGCAGTGTGTTATGGTGGCATCCTTGGGTGGGGAAAGTTAGGATGTGAATTGTGTGATTGTGTTGTTTTGTGCTGTGTTTTTCTGGAATTGATCTTGATTTGAAGTTTTGATCTACAATTTTTGTATCGCTCTTCAAATACTACACCTACTGGTTCCACTGCTATTCTGTACATCCATGACTATTTTTTGGCAAGTTCCATCCATTGGTATTTTCACATTTCACATTTGACCTTGACATTTCAAGAAGTGAAGATTGTCAAAATATGTTTCTGAATGTTATTAAGATGATGCCATCTTTCATTCCCACTGCCAATGCATATTTTTCAGTTGGTGACAAGCAATGCATATTATCTATCCTGATCAAACCTAACCTTACTAACCCTAGCCTTTTTAACCTAGCCTGCCCTAATATCTCTTCTTCAGAGAATAACATTGGAAAATGGACTTGCCATGGATCTTTAGCTTCCAGAACATTATCCTCTCCAGAAAATTATCCTCTCATTTTTATCATTTGGAGGTTGGATTGTGCTGTTTGACAATGAAATGTTTTGTGATGTGCTCAAGTTTCACTAGAAGGTGCAAGCTAAGGTTCTGATGTCACATCTGGAATAAAACATCCACTCCATATTTGATTATACCAAATTTTTCCTCTCCACGTCCAGGATCACCAAGCACATGTCCAGCCCTGGTGAAGACCCACACTTAATGCTAATTTTTCGCATTGTTCTGTTCTTTAGCATCATTAAGTGCCACATTTGCTTTTATTACAAGTGAGTGAGCTTTGGGTCTTTACAAGCACTTATGGCTTCTGGCAGCAACACTGCTGACTGGTAAACACAGCATATATGCAAATGACATCAACACCATCATCAAGCAATCAACAAAAGTCATAGATCACTCATGAAGAGGCGTCATCCTTTTGCATTTGCACATATCTTTGATCACCCCATCCCCCTCCACTCCACACAATATCAGTTTCAGAACATTAGATGTCATGATGCTTATAATACTTATAACTTGATGATGAATGGTTGATTAGGCAGGACTAGATTGAGTTTGGTAATGCCCATTTAAAATACGTGAACTAGATCTGGAGTATATTTTGATGAATGAGCATGATTTATATGATGATTGTGCTGAGTATTTTGCAAGTTTTGTGCAGGAAGTGCCTACCTAATTAAATATAGTTAGCATATTAAAGTCCAAATATCACTGATGAATGCAATACTTCATATGATAATTGTGATACTTTTGCATAATATTTTTCAGGTGATGATGCTATATGTGAGGACAATGTTGTAGAGTTGCAGCTGGAAGAAGATTCTGTGAGCCTGCCACCAACAGCTGATGATGGTTTCCAAAGAGGTAACACCCTAATTACAGGGTTGGATCCAAACATTATCATGGGGAGGGTCACATTTCATCTCAGGGATGTATTTCCTCCAAGGGGTACCTCCGGCGGAAAAAACGTTGAACAGGGGAGGAGTGTTATCAAGCATACTGACTTTTCTTCTAAAAAGGCAACTTTGGCTAAAAATATGTTGAACAGGGGGTGAACTCCAGCCTTCCTGAAGAGGTCACTTTCCCGGCCAGATGTGCGCACCTTTCCATGCGGGGGGGGCATACATGTATATCCCAATGTCTCCTCTGTATGTACCCTTGCCTCATTATAGGATGCTATTATTAGGGGGCACCCCTCATGGGCAGCATGGGATATATGAATTAGACAAACAACATGTAATGAATAGTGTTGCTTGCATAATATATAACCTCCAATAAGTTTTACCCACACCCAATGGGTTTATTTATTGGGAGTATACTAGATTATGTACACTATCCAACTTCGCACATCATATTAGTCTAACATAGTGTATACAAGGACCGCTATCACCCCCTTCTAATCTCATCCTTTGTGCCACAAAATCTTAACAGCCCAGTAAACAGCCCGGAATCAGCACTGTCACCACCACCTCCAGACAAATTCCTGGTGTGGCCCTCTAAGTCGGTCCCTCCTGTCAGTCAACCAAAAATTTCGAAAATGCGGAGCCCAACATCACCCTCATCTTAGCAACCTTGTGTCGGCCCCATCGCACCAGCAGCCATATGTCGGCCCAATCTCACCACCAGCCTTATGTTAGCTTTATCTCACCAGAAGACCTGTGTTGTCCTCATATCAGTGGCCTTGTGTCGGCCCTATATCACCAGCAGCCCTGTGTCAGCATCATCTCTCCAGTAGCCCCATGCGAGCTGTTAGCAAGTGAGTAGGAGACGCACACTGTGGTCTGGTGACACAGCTCGCCACGCAAATGCTGCGCCAGCTGACTGTGTGGATGTGGTGGCAGAGCCCGCCGCCTGCTTCATGCTGGGGCTGCCGGACCAGACGGCCGACCGCAACATTGCCCACAGCAAGACCTCACACGCCTGCCTGTCGCCCGGCTGCGGCAAGAAATTTGCATCGCAATACTCACTGAAGGTGGGTAGAGTAGACCTCAATGTCTGTGGGGTGGTGACGGAGGGGGCGGTGACGCTACTGGGACTCGGGGACCTCATGGTGTGTGGAATAGACCTCAATGTCGGAGGGGTGGTGACGGAGGGGGCGGTGACGCGGCTGGGACTCGGGGACCTCATGGTGTGTGGAATAGACCTCAATGTCGGTGGGGTGGTGACGGAGGGGGCGGTGACGCTGCTGGGACTCGGGGACCTCATGGTGTGTGGAATAGACCTCAATGTCGGTGGGGTAGTGAAGGAGGAGGCGGTGATGCTGCTGGGACTCGGGGACCTCATGGTGTGTGGAATAGACCTCAATGTCGGTGGGGTAGTGAAGGAGGAGGCGGTGATGCTGCTGGGACTCGGGGACCTCATGGTGTGTGGAATATACCTCAATGTCGGTGGGGTAGTGAAGGAGGAGGCGTGACGCTGCTGGGACTCGGGGACCTCATGGTGTGTGGAATAGACCTCAATGTCGGTGGGGTAGTGAAGGAGGAGGCGGTGATGCTGCTGGGACTCGGGGACCTCATGGTGTGTGGAATATACCTCAATGTCGGTGGGGTGGTGAAGGAGGAGGCGGTGATGCTGCTGGGACTCGGGGACCTCATGGTGTGTGGAATATACCTCAATGTCGGTGGGGTGGTGACGGAGGGGGCGGTGACGCTGCTGGGACTCGGGGACCTCATGGTGTGTGGAATAGACCTCAATGTCGGTGGGGTAGTGAAGGAGGAGGCGGTGATGCTGCTGGGACTCGGGAACCTCAAGTGTGTGGAATGGACCTTAACGTTGCTGGACATTACTCTCGGCAATCACAAAGGCTGAGGCAATGCTAGAGGAGTTCAGGTTGCGCGCCCTAGAACACACCACGAAATATAACAACACCATCGCCTGCCCTGATGGCTTGAAAGCTGATGCTGTCGTCGGCATTGCCTTTGTATGTGGCACGGATATGACGCTACCTTGTTCTACAGTTTACACTGTCGAACTTGTGGCGTTGACACGGTATCATGTTGTGTTGAAGTCAGTGATAGTCAGTGTGTCAGTCAGTCAATGAGTGATGCTAGGAGCCTAATATGACCCAACCAGGGTCGACACGCCCTTAAACCCCCAATAACTGACTGAGCCAGTGACTGAAGTGGTAGTGGAGTGGCGATGACTCTGTTGGTATAATCTACTCGTTCTGCTATGAAATGCATGTTCTGATCTCTCCATTCGTCCCACAATCGCTATTCTAATGGCACCGTGAAGAATGGGGCTAAGGCAGCAGTGAACATTGTGTGAAGGGGATAGCACGAAAGGAGGGCAGGACTGCCTGAGTGGTTTAGCGTTAGCTAAATCAGCACAGTCTTCCAGCCTGTGCAGAATTAGAAGGTGATTTCAAGATATTCGTGTCATTGCGGCTAGGATCATAATGCATAACAAAATGCGAGAAGATGGGATAACAACGTAAGCATAGGATATTACAGTATAGGAGAGGATGCAGTCTAGGACCGGCATCCATATGGATGTGTTACTTTGAATTTACTATTGCTCATTTTGCACAGGTCCTAGTGTTGCTCGGCATTGTTCCTTAGTCAGTGTATGTTTGCCCATGACTCAAATGCGATGGAACCGCGAAGAATACCGCGTTTTTCTATAGTTTCCCTGTTTGAGTTTGATCTGTTGCCTGGTGGCCCACGGTAGTCACGGAGCCGTATCGTATTCAATTACCCACCGTGACTACTGCCTACGGGATACAAGACCCTGCGGAGGAGGCGCTGTTGGACGAACCTCACTCGGCTGTGCACGGTTCGGTCGCGCGCTCACCTGTCGCCGCGTGTGCCGCAGTCGCACGCGATGGTGCACACGGGCGCGCGGCCACACGCCTGCCAGTGGCCCAGCTGCGACCGCACGTTCAGCAGCGTGTACCGCATGTCGGTGCACTGTCGCACGCACACCGGCCAGCGGCCGTACGCCTGCACGGCCGCCGAGTGCCACAAGGCGTTCAAGTCGTCGAGCGACCTGCGCCGCCACTCGCGCGTGCACACGGGTGAGAGAGGGGGGGGGGGGGCGTGTGAAGCGTCGTGGCGCACCGGTCACCGGCCGGTGTGGCGCTGCGTCAGGTCGGAGCGGCAGACGACCGCACAGTCGGCGGCGGCCGTGCCGGTCACGGCGGAGCGCCACTTGTGCTTCCAGTTCTGCCGGGGCCATCCCACGTCAAATCAGTGAAAATATAATTCTGGACGTTATTTTTGTTCTCAGATTACCTTGTGGTGCTGTATGCAACTGTGACAAATTATGTCACAGTTTTAGCTCATGGTGACTTCCATGGCCAGAGTTATTGGTGTTTGTGAGGTCAGCTGGGGTCACTGTCCATGGACCAAACAACCTCAAGCGAGTCTAGACACCGAAATATGCGCTCTATTTGACAGAGCGTCTCATTTAGGAATTGCGCAAAACAAACAGGACGTTGATTCACACCCCGCAATGCGATCCTAACCTAGGAACTGGGAAATTGACCCACCAGCTGCGCAGTGTTGGGCGTTGGGCGATCCCAGGGTGCTGGGCCGAACTTGTCTGTGGAGCGCGTACCTATTGTGCAAGCCGATAACGGTGACACCAATGTTAGGAAGGCGGGTGATATTGTATAGCATTTGCGGACTAGAACTGTGGTTGCCGATCAGCCTGACCTATCGCGGAACGAAGCAGATTAACGTTTGATGTCAATCCGGCCAGGGCAAGTCTGTGAAGTCACGAATGCCAATTCATTACTTCCATGATCCCACTTCCATTCGTTAAGCATGTACGCCTGTCAAATGTGTCCCACGTCGCATTGAATGTCGAGTCGCTGTGTCCCCAGGCGACAAGCCGTACGCGTGCACGTTCCGCGGCTGCTTCAAGAGGTTCTCCACGCTGGACATCCGAAAGGTGCACCTGAGAACTCACACTGGTGAGCGCCGACACGCCAGGTCGGCGTCCCGCTGCCTGCCGGCCGAACACATTGGAAGGTGTTCGGCCGGAGCCTGGCCAATGGCCGGATATCCGGGTGGACGCGTGCAGCGGGCCGCTTGGGGTTGGAGTCGTCGGCAGCCGTGCCACTGGAACAGACGTCATGCAAGAAGCCAGGGGCTTATTCGGGCTAGGGTTCACCTTGGTGCTGGATTTTACTGATATTTTGGAATCCTGAATTTGGAGGGGTTGGGTGTTCGTATCAAATTTGGAAAGGATGCTTTATTTTTGTTTCTTCAATCAGATGCTCATATTTGTACTTTTGAAGTTTGCGACATCTTATTTTGTTTAAATCATGAACAGTGCCATGAACAGTGCCATTACGAATAACAGGTAAGGCAAACTGACCAGAAAATGCGACCCTAGTTCTCGTCCATAGTTATCGTCCATATCAACACAATGTACTACAGTGACCTGAATTTCTGCAATTTATGTCGAGACCTACACTTAATGACAATTGTTTTTGACGTCACTTTCTTTTTCATATCATTATGTGCCATTTTTTTCGCTACAGTCTGTAAGTGATATTTGGATCTTGAAAGTGTGTATGGGTTTTGGCAGCAGCACTGCCGACTGGTAAAGGCAACATACATTACTGACAGCATCGTAATGATCAAACAATCAGCAAAGGTCATGGAAAGTAACTCATCAATTGGCATTATCCACACACATTTGTACATCTTTTTTTTATATCAGTTTACTTTTTTGTTACACCACCCACCTCCCCTCCACTCTTCAAAAAGTCAATTTCATGACACTGACGTACTATTACTCTGACATCACAAGACACTGATTTACTATTACTATTACGTCGCAAGACACTGATGTACTATTACCATTACGTCACAATACACTGATGCACTATTACTATTACGTCATCAAAGCCACAGTCCAATGTTGAGAACTCAGGCTTGAGCATGTGTATGCGGCAACAAGAAGTTGGCACCATTTCGTTGTGAAGTAACACCACTCACCCTTTTCCCCGATAAGCCTCCAAGGAGAAAATTTAGATGGTAATTTTCCGGAGATGGAAATGGTTTGGATGACACAAACCCAATGCAAGTCTGCTTTTCTACGCCCTTGTTTAGTCGTCATTACCAGGGAAATCGGACTTCTGTTCCACTTATTTTTACTTGACTTCGTTTTGATTTTTAAACCGGAATTGTATTGTTTTGAAGTGCCAAAACGACAATACATTAATGGCTGCAGTATCGGAAGGAATGAATCTCCATTAGGGGCGGAGATGGTGTAATCTTCTGGTGTAGAAAATCCGCAAGATCGCTGTTGCTCATTCCTTGTGATAACCCTCGCTGGATGTTCCCGAGACGGCCGTCCTGCACTGCTGCATGTGGTTCGTCTAAGGAGGCGACGGGGAGCACTGGCTTGAGGACGCTCTTAAGCAATGCGTTCCTATACTGCTAAGTATTGACCCATATTTAATTCGTCAAATGTTTGCTGTGATGGAGTGAAAAGCAGTCAACATGATGGGCCAGTGGGTGTTATGACCCCTCCGCCAGGTACCTGGTGCCCCAGCACCGTACCAACCGCTGCTTAGTGCTCACACAAGCCCGTTATACTTCACTCAGAACAATTTTGTTTTGTCTGCCATCATCGTTAAATGTACATCGAATTCGTTTTGTGTGAGAAAACGGTGGTGGCAAGTGTCATCATTGGACGTAGCCTCTCGCAATTCGATGCTTAGACATTTGTATATACATTGCAACATACTGCAACTCAAAATTGGGTTACCCCGAAGGATTTGTGACCTCTGGATCGAAGCCCAGTGGATAGTGTTTATGCATCAGGAATAAAATGAACACTACCAAAAACCCATATTAGTATGTTTATTAAAGACTGTGCTAAGTTTACCTGCAATATTCTCAAACTGTTGTCGTTACTGGGAGCGTAACCTGTAATATTTGGTGTTTGTCTGAAAAAAAACAATATGCGGCACAAAACGTAGAGTAAGTAATTTGAGTAGTTTAATAATAACGGACTTCACAACGCCAACGGCGTCTAGCTATGTCCTTTTAAAGTAGTGCTTGGCATTAGTTTTTTTGTGTTTGCAAAAATGTGCTGTCAGTTCATATATTGGAAGGATACTAGAAACGGGAAAGCACCTTCCCTTAATCCTTTTTAGGATGTTGTCTTGATGCTTAGTGTGCATATGTGTATGTCCACATATCTGTTCGTGGACCGGTTTACGATTTCGATCCGGTGTAATATATTTCCTCCTCGCCTGTGGTTGCCGACGACATTATAAGGCCCCCGACGTGTGCGTTTCAGGCCGACCGGGTGAACATAGAATCTACGGAACATCCAGTAAAATCCATACTCCCGCGTTCGCCGGTCCCTTGCGTCCATTTAAGTGTTGCTGCATCACGTTCACGGCGATAGATATAGATAGGTTCCGTGATTATCCACCGCGGACAATTTCGAGATTGGATCTTCGCTACAATATCCCCGCATTCTCTACGATGATCGCATGTCATTCGACACTTTCTTGAAGCACGCGCCTCATTGAACAAAATTGCGGCGATCGTAACCATGGACACTGGATAATTTATTTCTGACGGGCTATACATTCTCGCAGACAATTGGCCATTCGTGGCCTCGAAAGCACTCGCAGTGGAACAGATGTAGTTCATATTGTTTTTGTATACATTAATCGCTTCGCGTCGTATGAGACGTGAACGGTCGCCATCAAGGCTGCTGTTCGTTTACCGACGTTGTTGCCAAACTATACAGACTGTGCTGTAAAGTGGGAAAATGCAACTTTGGAGACAGCTGGTGTTGCATATGTAAAAGTTAATATTGGACATTTAACACTATTTCGTGATACCTGCAACACTGAACTTTCCAACTGTGTATCTTATTATATATTGCGTCATTGTAATATTGTTGTTAATTGCATCTGACATTGTGTGGCGTGTCCGTCTTCAGGTGAGCGACCGTACACGTGCGACTTCCCGAACTGCTCCAAGTCATTCCCCTCGCAAACCAACTGCAAGAACCACATGAGGACACACACCGGCGAGAAGCCGTTCGTCTGCAAACATCCGGTGAGCAGGGGCGCCGGCAGATGGGCGGTCGTGTGTCGGTGACAATGATGGTGAGCCGGGGCGCCGGCAGGTGGACGGTCGTGTGTCTGTGACAATGATGGTGAGCCAGGGCGCCGGCAGGTGGGCGGTTGTGTGTCGGTGACAGTGATGGTGAGCCGGGGCGCCGGCAGGTGGGCGGTCGTGTGTCGGTGACAATGATGGTGAGCCGGGACGCCGGCAGGTGGGCGGTCGTGTGTCGGTGACGAGGTGAGCCGGGACCAGCCGCCGTCGGTTCCCTCTGGCTTCCACTGGCGGCACGTCACGTCACGTGGGCTCCCGAATTC